>MJUU01052351.1:0-33597 GCA_002080025.1 Modiolus philippinarum
CAAGTGATGGCAAAAGCTCACGTGGCCTTTGGCCAGGTGAGCTAAAAAAGCAACCCACAATTGTCAATTTGACTAAACTTGGGCCTGTCAAGTACTTCGAGAAGAAATGAATTTGAGTTATCATTCGTTGTAAATCAAAAAGTACACTAATTTTCCGGCTTGCATATCAACTAAAAATAGAAGGTTAAGTAAATTAATTGATTTCTCTGTAACGGCGGACATTCTATCCACGATTTTTTGGCGCAAATGTATATTTTGTATTTGTATTCTCGTTCAAATTGAATTATTTCAGAAATTCAGACTTGTTTTTTCGCATTCAATGAAAACCTTGTTAATTTGACTCAAATTTACTCCTTTATTCATACCGATAAACTATAAAAAAAAAGATAATAAATAAATGAATAAAAAAAAAAAAAAAAAAAAAAAAAAAACAATAAGAAATTGCTTGAAAGCTGTGATTCAAATTAATATTTCCGGTCTCTCGAGAAAAAGTTTTAAGATACCAAATCCCAAGTTCCATTATAGGATACCCCAAAAACAGAAGAAAGCAAAGAATTCTTGACCACAGTAACTTTCAACGACAGCTAAAATATGAAATTTGATAGTTGTTCTATCATTTAGAACAAAAATTAGCCGTGTTTTATTCCGTTAACCCAAACTCGAACAATAAGCATCTTTTTGGACCTTAGGCACCCTACTAGTCTTCCTGAGATACAAGATATGATTTCGATACCAATGCACAAATTCTCCTTACTGTGGTGTTAATTATTCATCATATATTTGCAGGTCATATTCATAATGAATTTGAGGAAATTGTCCACCTGGACTGTCGATTGAAAAATTTTCATAAGTAATCATTTAAAATAAGATGATATCCCATTTCATTAGGGTGCAAATCAACATGATGAAGGGGTTAAAATGTTTAAATTCTCACAACTGCAGATCTTGCTATTGAACATGCACAAACATTTTATCCACGTTGCAAAGCATGCATATTCTCCCTACAAAAAAATCTCCCTACTATACATAACAACAGGGTATACAAGTTAAAACTTAATGCAAGGCATCAGGTCGCCGCAAAATGTTTTGACAACTGTGATTTTGAGTGAAATAAACTGTCATCAGATATGAACTCAAGTTAACGCCATAAAAGAACTTTTTTACAGATTAGTCTATTTTCAGGAGAAGTGGTTATTAATTTCAAATCAGTAAAATTCTTCCTCTATCAAATATTGTACATGCATTGTCGGACTTCAATAACATTTATACAGGGGAATCAACATGTAAAATCCTATTTATTCAAAAAACCTTTCGCAACGGTGTTTTAAATCTCTGACATTTTAACCTAAAAATAAAGAGGTTAATCTTCCAGTATCCTTAGGGACCGACAGGGGGGAGGTTATGGTTTTTATGGCCTATCAAATATGTAATCATTGTGCATCAGATTTTAATTCGCTGCAAGCAATAAAAATTTTGACAAAAATTTTATAAAATTGGATTGTTTAGACGCAAGGTGGCAAAAATGAAGAATTATTTCAATTCTTTAATAGTACGATGTAGATGAACTGTCACAAAAAGGATAGTAATTGAAACGTCAGAAGATTTGTTAACTTATACATCTGTGTAGTGATGGAGTTCTTTCTAAACTAACGAAATACCTTAGTTACTGTGAATTTAGTTTATGCGGATAGCCATTTCGACAATTTATGTCTCTTCAGTGCAGATAAAATAAAAACATTTGGAAATCAATACAACGAAATATGTGAAAAGGTTGAAAGAGAGCAAACAACCAGAAAAGCCGAAATCAGCTAAGTACAGAGCTATGCAAGGGTGAGATACTCCTTAGTTTTAAACAAAATGTTTTTGAATTTAGATATTGCAAGTTTTAAAATAAAATCGGTTTCGAGCAAGCACTGAAGTACTGGTACTGGGTTGGTGAATACTATAGGGAACAAATAAGTCCACCAGCAGAGGTATCGGCCAAGTGGTAATAAATAACAAAATGCCGAAGTTATTGTGATTTAGTTTCTGCATACGACCATTTCGACACCTTATGTCTCTTAAATGAAGATAGAATCAAGACATTTGGAAATCCATAAACTGAAATGTGTGTTGGGGCTGATGGAGATCAAATGATCAATAGGATCTAAATAGAAAAGCCAAATAAGTGGCGCATAAAGATTTAAGGACTTTTCTTCGAATGTATTTCGAAAATTGTTGATACTTGATAGTTAACACATTTTTGGGTACAGGTTTGGGTACCCATAAACCGGTTTAACCCTACCACTGGCTTTTGCTAGTGCTAGTGCTTTTACTGTTCTGTTACGAACGGGACTTTATGAAAAAAACTACAGAATGGAACCGTACAAAACAGTGATCAACTTATTTCAATTTTCAACGATAACAGCAGGTACATCGACGATATCCTCAATATTGACAATCCCCAGTTTTTAGACTATGTCGACCTCATATACCCGCAAGAACTGAAACTTAATAAAGCAAACGATGATTCTAAATACTGCCCATTTCTTGATCTTACTATCATCATTGACTCTGGCAAAATTAAAACTAAAATTTATAATAAAAGGGATGATTTTGATTTCACAATTACTAATTTCCCTTTTCTTGATGGCGACGTTCCTGTAGCTCCATTATACGGGGTGTATACTAGTATATCACAACTAGTACGATTCGCACGCGTCTGTTCTACTCTTGACGACTTTAATGAGCGTAACCTTACTATCACATCCAAACTTTTACAACAAGGTTACAGATTTCATAAATTGATTAACACCTTTAAGAAGTTTTATAGAAAATATGAAGATTTGATTTTTAAATATGGTGCGACTCGCAAACAGCTTATTACTAAGGGCATTTCTCACCCTCGATTTTTATGGAAATGTTGTTAAAAATGTCAAAAACTGATAAAAAAAAATCCAGAGAAACTGGGACGTAACTTACATTCTTTACGTAATAGGGATATTGACAGGATATTCTTCATGATTCCGTTAAATTGGCTTTGGGATCCAATGACCTGCAGATATTACAGGTATACTGGCCTCTCACTGATACTGCCGATGTCTACTGAAATCTATGATAATTCTTTACCAAACCCTTCGGGGAGTTTTGAGTTTGATCTTTATTCCGTAGTGCGACAGTGTTTTACCAGCAGACTAGGCTCCTTGAGCTAGCCGGCAGTTTAGCGGCGAGCACTCCTCGACCCATCTTTCTAAATTACGTTTTGTCTTTTTCTTTCCTTCTCAAGATTGTGGTATTGGAGTTAGTAGTCTACCTGTATTTGGTTTTATTTGTATGTTTTATTATACTATAGGGAAACGGGATAGAGAAAGGGGAGGTTTGGGTACCCATAAACCGGTTTAACCCTACCGCTAGCTCTTGCTAGTGCCGGTACCAAGTCCGGCTATCCCGAGTTCCTATCGTCGTCCATGTTTGTCTTTTGTCATTTTATTGTCTTTCTCGTGCGGTTCCCTGGTGGATTGTGGCATGTGATTGTGGTTTACGGCCATTGTAGGTGTTTCCTGTTATCTTTCTTATATTAATTAGTACATGTACCAAGTCCTTGTCCCGTGTTCCTACCGTTGTTTACGTTTGCCTTTTGTCATATTTTTTTAAATTTGTGTTTTTTTTCTTGTGCCGTTCCTTGGTACATTGAGGCATTTGACTGTGTTTTTCGGCCATTGTAGGTGTTTTCTGTTATCCTTTTTATTCTATAGGGACATCTACAATTCATGATAAGCATTTACATCTAAAAAAAACTAAAGACATTAACCCTCATAAAATCTAGAAAGATAAATCGAGATTTTTCAAAATCGTGAAGACGAAAATATTAACTGAAAAATCTCCGTTCTTATTTTTGAGAGAAACACATCGTGTCTACCTAGTAACGGCCATATAATATGAGGGGAAGAAAGTGTCAAAAAGTGAACATGAACAAACTTCAGACCTTAAAATAGCTAAATCAGTTTTTAAAATTCTACTAAAAATAAAAATTTCTATTGAAATAACAGTAAAGGATCAGAAGGAAGGGCTACTGTCTGACGCTTAGTCGTCAAAGACAACAAAAATCTAAGATGAACATCTACGGGATACTATCCAAGATATATAGGCAAACCAGATCGTAGTTGTCAGCCAAAGCGGGGAGGGACAGACACATCAATGATATGAAATAATTTGTCAATGAAAAAATGTTAAACAGAATTATTTCAGGTGCATTTGTTTATTGTATCACAAAAAAAAAATGATCTCAAGTTTACTGATGTGAAAGGCGGGTAAAGTTTTCTCCTACTTTTGCTTTTCTAGGATCTCTGATTTTGTGTTTATTTTCTCTATCTTCCATACATTTTATCGCCTTTCCTGTAAGTTCCGTTTACATACCTTCAGAATACAAATAATACCGAAGTTGCATAAACGACAGTTAATTTCGTTATGCTGTGTACACGTTTTTCAAGGAGCAACCTCTCTTGATCACACACTGGTTTTCCCCCTCTCTGCGCATATTTTATCTCCTGTACTGATCGTCACAGTGCTTTACCTTAAGATAAAGTGTGAGCTGGTAAGTAAAACAGACATGGATGCATGTTACATGCTTTAAGATGGTTTAACCCTACCGCTGGCTTTTGCTAGTGCCGGTAACAAGTCCGGCTGTCCCGAGTTCCTATCGTTGTTTACGTTTGTCTTTTGACTAATTTGTGTTTTTCCTGTGTAGTTCCCTTGCAGATCGTGACATGTAATTATAATTTTCAGCCATTGTAGGTGATTCCTGTTGTCCCCTTTATTTCATTTAAGATCCTAAGCATATTTCCTTCTCATATTGCAGATTGTGCATCTTCCTATGTCTTAATTTCCATTAGGGTAAATTGAATTACATTTAGACAGTAACATTAGAATTTGAGAGCTTCATAAAGGTACTGTTTAGTTTTATTCTGCTCACGTTTCTTCTTATTCATTTGTATTCTTCCTTTTTGTTTTCTTTCTTCTGTGCATACATACTAATTATTTATTTATCTTTTTAATTCAAAATTATTTTGCCTTGATAAATGTTTGTATGAAATATGTGTAAGCGATAACACTTAAGATATTAAGATATCTTAAGTTCTCGTTGCCAGGAAAAGAAGTTCTCAGATTTCAGCCGTTTTCTTATCAATCTAATTAAAAAAAAATAGATAATAGTGTTGCACGCAGCTCTATATAATATGAATGCATATGTGTTGGCAAGGTGAGCTGCAAAGGTAGAATATGTGATTCCGAATGCCAACAGTGATGAAAATCATCTTTTTAAACCTGTTAACATCGGAAAATCCAGCAAGGTCTACGGCTGGATTTGAACCCCTGCTTTGTTGTCATCTATGGCAACACCGCCTGCACTATGTCCAGCGCCCTAGACCACTAGACCACCTAGGCTATATAAAATATAGCTTTCGGTAACCTAGTTATTCCTCCTCGTAGGAAATCTAGAGTTGTAACATAGTACAAGATGAACATTTGGTGGGTAGGAAATAGATAGAAGAAGGATAAGGTTGCAACAGGTATAGTGTTGCACGCAGCTCTGTTGGTAAGGTGAGCTGCAAAGGTAGAATATGTGATTCCGAATGCCAACAGTGATGAAAATCATCTTTTTAAACCTGTTAACATCGGAAAATCCAGCAAGATCTACGGCTGGATTTGAACCCCTGCTTTGTTGTCATCTATGGCAACACCGCCTGCACTATGTCCAGCGCCCTAGACCACTAGACCACCTAGGCTATATAAAATAGTTATTCCTCCTCGTAGGAAATCTAGAGTTGTAACATAGTACACGATGAACATTTGGTGGGTAGGAAATAGACAGAAGAAGGATAAGGTTGCAACAGGTAAGATACATAAGGTATATAGATAATAGTGTTGCACGCAGCTCTATATAATATGAATGCATATGTGTTGGTAAGGTGAGCTGCAAAGGTAGAATATGTGATTCCGAATGCCAACAGTGATGAAAATCATCTTTTTAAACCTGTTAACATCGGAAAATCCAGCAAGGTCTACGGCTGGATTTGAACCCTTGCTTTGTTGTCATCTATGGCAACACCGCCTGCACTATGTCCAACGCCCTAGAACACTAGACCACCTAGGCTATATAAAATATAGCTTTCGGTAACCTAGTTATTCCTCCTCGTAGGAAATCTAGAGTTGTAACATAGTACACGATGAACATTTGCTGGATTTTCCGATGTTAACAGGTTTAAAAAGATGATTTTCATCACTGTTGGCATTCGGAATCACATATTCTACCTTTGCAGCTCACCTTACCAACACATACGCATTCATATTATATAGAGCTGCGTGCAACACTATTATCTATATACCTTATGTATCTTACCTGTTGCAACCTTATCCTTCTTCTATCTATTTCCTACCTACCAAATGTTCATCGTGTACTATGTTACAACTCTAGATTTCCTACGAGGAGGAATAACTAGGTTACCGAAAGCTATATTTTATATAGCCTAGGTGGTCTAGTGGTTTAGGGCGTTGGACATAGTGCAGGCGGTGTTGCCATAGATGACAACAAAGCAGGGGTTCAAATCCAGCCGTAGACCTTGCTGGATTTTCCGATGTTAACAGGTTTAAAAAGATGATTTTCATCACTGTTGGCATTCGGAATCACATATTCTACCTTTGCAGCTCACCTTACCAACACATATGCATTAATTTTAAAAAAAAAACATCTACAAACAGACCATATCGGAGCTGTGGTATCAGGATTTACCGGACCACTTTTCAACACATCACATTATAGAAAACATCACGTCACGAAGCATACAACGTCATTGAACTGGTCATAGGGCGGACATGTTTGTGACGTAGGGCGGACAAACAACAGCTGGTAAATCTAAATACCAGAACTCAGATATGGCCTATTGTTCTTTGCAGTCACAGTATGGAATGCACTTACTGTAGGGAACAATTGTAGATCTAATTGGATTGTTATGGCATGGTACCATTACAGTGAATGCCATTATAACATAAATTGTGATAAATACATGTATTTCTATGCATTTAAGTCAGATGTGTCTGGCATATTATCATAAAATGTTACTAGGAGTACCTCATTTTGCATAGATGCATACAAAAAAATGAAATTTGATTTAGGCATCAAAAGAGGAACTGAAGTAAACCAATATTTATTTGATGACAGGTTAACCATTTTGCAATGAAGATTTGCAATAGGCATTGAATTTCTTGTTGCAATAGGACGGACGGAGTTTAAAAACCTCAAAAACAGAAAATAGAAAATTAAAAAAAAAAATCCAAATTACTCATCTGTAATATACAATAACGGCAGTAGAATACCGAATGAATTACAAAAATCGAAGTCCAAAGACTTGGCCAGAATTTGTACACGGGAAAATAGTCGTTAGGCGGCTATAAAACGCAGGAATAAAAACACAGCATTCAAAAACAAGGTACTCACATTGTGAACTCCCATGAAACAGAAAGTGAAATCAAGTGCCCCGGAAGGGTAAGCATTAAATGAAGCATAAAACTCAGAATTAAGCAGAAAATTAAGTTTAGGTATGCTTGAAAAGTTTATCCACTAAAAAGTAATACTTTAATATGAAGACATCAAATAGAGTACAAAATAGATTTCACTTTTTATTGCGTTATCATTCATTATGCATATAAATATTGTACACACAATTAGATGAAAATGTATAAATATTTTTATACAAATATTTACATATTGCACAAAATCTGCATACTATTTCAAACAAAACTAATATACACATGTTCATCACAGTTTGATAGTACATATAAATGTATTAACTGTAAATTTTAAATGTAAAGTTTATAGCTTATACTGCACTGGTCTTGGACTTGATCTCTCTTTTCTCTGTCCTCTCCATGCATAGTCATAATGAGAAAGTTCAGGCGTTTTGTTTGATAATGACGATGATTTCCGCAACGAAAATCTTCTAACGTACAACCGACAATTTTTTTGTAAAACTTCTTCTATTTGTGTTCTCACGTCAGCATTATTTAAAAGTCTTGATTCCCATGAACCCTGGTCCAATGTGAATCCCTTGTTTGTTTTGTAGTATACAACATAACGTTTGCAATGATCACCTGTTTGAACTGCAAATTCATACAAAGCTGGTACCTGATATTGTCCTCCACATATACACTTTTTACGGTAACCAGTTAATGCTCCTCTTCGTTTTTCCCACAATTCTAATTCACTGTCTATAGGTGTTGTTGATGTCATTGCAAGTTCCCATTTTGTCCAAGGAGCATCGTTTAGCATAAAGTTTGTCTCTGGTACATTTTCTCTCCTCAGCTTTGGTAAATTTTTCAGCTGAAAAGTAAACAACCCAATGTTCATATGCTGTCCTTAAATACCTCTGATTTATATATGCAACAACAAAAATCTTAATATAAATACGAATACTTGTATTTTACTTGTGAGTGAAGCCTGAATATCAATATATTGTAATGTGTGCATTGCAGTACATGTAATGGCCATAGACACAGTTTTCACTCAAAAGGGCACAAAACATTCGACAATTTATATGTAATCATTGATAAATTCAACTCCTAGATAATTCGACTCTTCTGTAACTATACGACTGACTTATATCAGGAAACACTGGGCCGCATATTCTATGCAATCATAGCGTATGTTTTCAAACCTAATTTTCAATATAATAAATGTAATACGTTTTTGAACAATGCAGAGATATAACTCACCTTATATTTATTTAAAAGTTCTTCCCTTCTTTTATCCATCATTTTTTCATGCTTCTTTCTGTATGGTGCTGCACGTGACCTTCGTGCTGTTTTCATTGTTGTTGTTGGTTTTAACACTTTAATTGATGGTGGTTTTGTTAGTGATGGGATTGTTGCTAGGGGTGCTGGTGTTGTATCCATGGCAACTCCATCATCACCTTTAAGATTACCAAACAACGCTTCCAAATCTTTGTGGATTGTTGTACCTCTAGCACGAACTTCTGTCTCGTAATTCTAAAAAGATGTAACATATCTTAGTGTTATATAAAATCGTGCAAAAAAATATCAGGGAATTTCAAATCTATTGAGTCTTAATAGTTTAATAGTACTTTTTTTGCTTTAACGATGATAATGTTTAAGACGACAATAAGCACATGTCATAAAATATTTTTGTTGAAACCTGAGGAGTATCGCATTCTTCTCATAGTTTTTTCCTTAGCTAATTTTGGCTTTTCATTTAGATAAAATGGTTTATTTGTTCTTTAAAAACCATTGTACAAAAATTTCAAATCGTGGTCTTCAAAATATTAGATTGTATTTGCACTCAAGAGAAGTGAGTTGTACGAACTGCCATTTGGAGCTAAATTTACAATCAATACCTTATTGTTTATAACTAAGTTAAACTTTACCTGTAGAAGTGTTTTGTCGTGTTCTCTATAACAGATCGCCATCATAGAATCAAACATATTTGTGAAGTCAGCAAGCTGAAGACATTTTCCGTCAGTAGCTGTCGAAATTTTCTTGTAGAAGTCTTTCGTGGAGCCATAATATCCACACTGAACTCCGTAGATTCTGACATTCTGGAATAATTATAACATCAAATGTTTCACTTAAATGCTGTACGTTCTGATATACTTAATGGCTGACCACATTTTCAGAATACATTGTATGCATTCCTCCTTGCTGGTTTCATTAAATTTTTTCATGTGTATATTTTCTGACATGCTAAATTCTCTTAAATTATATTTCATTAATTTCCTTGTAATAATATTGAATTACATGTTCAAGTTTGTTTGTGAAATACGTTATCAAAAGGATAAATTTCAGGTCAGAATTTCATGATTTATTAGCAATGATCTTTAATTTGTAAATTATTTGAAAATAATACAATATTCAACAGAAAAATTATCCTTGATTACCTACCATTAACAGCAATTTGTACACTTCTTCTCTCCAATCAATTGTATAAGTTTTACCGCCATAAGTATAGCCGGGCTCATGTGGATCTGCATCACCCATCATAACTAGTGCCCTCTTAGATCCTGGTGTCCATGATAGTGACTGAACTTCTTGTAAAACGAGTTCATAACACTCGTCTCCGTCTCCTCCGCAAGTACCGCCAACATTTTTTACCCAATCACATAACTCTCCAACGTTTGTGGAAAAATCTATGTGTTTTGTAATGTAATTGAGGGTGTCACAATAATCACCATGAGCAACTACTGCCATACGGATTCCAGGTATATCAGCCTGTAGACGTTGTATCAGATCTTGGACTCTACCTTTGACCTGTTCTATGCAACTGCTCATAGACCCAGTAGTGTCAAAAGAGAAACAAATTTCCACTGGTCCTCCTGGTAATGACATGTTCGTTCTTTAAAATTCTGTAAAACAAATATAGAATTCCTATAGTAGGTTGTGATGATGGCTAAGTGACTTTACGTTTATTTTGTATTGATGAAAATATTACAAAAAATATTTTATAAATTTCAGGAATTAAAAGCATACGAAATTTATTTAAAAAGTTATATGTAAGATCATATGGAGTGTACATTTTACAGTTGATTCGTGACTGTCGAGCATGAAGTTTATACAGTGATTTTTAAATAGAGCAAAAGCATTGTCCCAAAAGCTGCTTAGTCAGGGATTTGTTCAGCCTTGGTTAATTTCATCCCTTCAGAAATTCTATGGCCGTGACCATGACATCTTTGACAGATATGACATGTCTGTGTCCCAAATAAAAACGGACATTTTCAACTAGATATCACGTCTTCGCGGATTTGACTCAACCCTGGATTGACTCATTGATAGTGTGACGGGTGTCGCTAGCGGAGCAGGACAGACATGCTTACCTTCCGTGGTACCTGCTGCTACTCCCGGTTTTCATGGGAGTTCACACTATGAGTGCCTTAGTTCTTATTTTTATCTTTTTATTTCCGTGCATTATGGCTGTCTCATGTCCTTGTTTTGTCTTTGTTTTTCTCTGTTGTCATTTTTGCCAGGTCTTTGGACTTCGATTTCTGTGGTCATCGATTCCCTTGTTCCTTCGTTATTATACTGCCGTTGTTTTATAACAGTGCAAAATGTCTTATAGATATATGACTTACCAGATATTCCGTCGTTGTATGTTGTGTAGTAATGGAGAGATATAAAGGTCCCATATTTATATATTCACCGATACATATATCTCCATGGCCTGTGTAATCATGACATAAATTTGTAAGAATAAATCCGAAATATTCCGAAAAAAATGGGTAAGGAGAATATGGACAGTAAATGTAAAGAATATTATATGGGATATAAACTCCAACAATATGAAGAGTTTTTTTCTCGTGTCAAAGTTAATATTAAAAAGAACATAGGCAAATTTTATTATATACTTTAAGCAAGGGACAACTGTTTAAAAATGAAAAAAAAAGACTTTAAAAGATATTTGGTTTTCTCCTTGACATTTAACCCATTTCCTTTCTTTTTTATATCTCGATCTATATTATATAATCAATTATTTTATTATACGCTAAAATTTTAGTTATGAATTAAAAAATATTTTATTTAAATTTACATTTTTGGCACATTATATTTAATCTGTCTTGAAAGAGTAACAAAATTTTGCACAAATTCTCCTTACTGTGGCCAACTATAATGTTGTCTATTATGAATTCAACTGGACTATCGACTGACAAATTATGAATAGTAATCAATTCAAATAAAATGTTACTTAAATTATTTTGTTGAAATTAAGGAGTTACAAATGTAAATACTGCATTCATGTACAGTCGTTTTCTCTGCTTTGAATAGCACTTGATACAAGTTATGCATATTCTCCCTACAACAAATTCTCCCTACTCTTAAGAAGGCGAGTTTTTGATATATCGGCATATGGTGAGTTGCCATGAAACCAATTCTGTATAAAACATTTCGACATTTTTTTCTTAATTTTTCAGACCAAAAAACGACCAGCACCTAGCATAAAGTTTAATTAAATAGTTCCCAAACACAAAAGTTTTTACCAAACCAAAGCAATGACAAATAAGCAATTTATTTATAAACCCAGCTTATCAAATATGTATTTTTGCTCATCAGATTTTGATTTTATGAAAGTAATACTTATTTATTGTCGCCATAGCTCATATTCAAACGCAAAGTAACAAAAAAGATGCCAATTTATTTTCAAATCGTAGATGAATTGCAATGGAAAGGGATTTTAAATTATACTGAAACATGTCAGTAGAAGATGTGCCGATTTATTCATTTGTGTACGTATGGAGATCTTTATAAACTATTAAAGATTTAAGGACTTTTCTTTGAATGTTTTTCGAATGTTTTGCTGATGCATGATGGTTAATACATTTCATTAGGCCATGGGCTGAAATATTTACTTTTTCCGTGCACCCCCCCACTTCCCATCTGGACCGATTTTTTTCAGTCCTCCTATTTCCCCTCTTCAAAATAAAACATGTTAACACGAACATAACCCGCAAACATAGACAGTATAGTGCCACTTTTATAGTACACCGCGAAAAATTCTAGTATTTTCGTTTTAACCTAAGCTTCATTTTTTAAGCTCCATAATTATTTAATGATTAGTAATATGTAGTGAAATTTGGTACGAAATTAAAGCTTAATTAATATCCTTTATAATGAACTCAAGTTTGGGCACTTAACGCCATTTTTATGATCTGGGGATACAAAAAATGTACCCCTCCCCCTGCAAAAAATAGCGAAAATGACAATTTTAGGCATTGAAATCCTTTCATATAAACAACCCTCGTCATTTGATCTAGTTTCTATGCCTAACTTGTCTGTTGTGATACAATGTTGGAAAATAAAACCATTAATGTCCAAAAAATTTTGATTTTAAGTAAAAAAAATTTGAAAAATGGAAATTTTCGGAATTTTAGATTTTTTCACAATTTCGACTTTCTGACTTTATGGTCATGTAAATCTGAATATATATTTAATAATTGCCGATGTAATAATGATTTATGATATGTTAACAACCAATCGTGTGCAAACATTTTAGTTTCAGACGTATTGTAGGTTCAAAAATGTCAAAATTAGAACCCCTCCCCCCCCTAAAAATTCAGGCTCTAAATGATTAAAGAATAATGTTTTATTGGAATTCTAGTGTGTATTTCACTAAAGCTGACACGCAGAAGATCATTTAAGTAGATTTAAACTTTTTAAGAGGTCTCTTTTTGATTTGTGCGAAATGGGAATTTTCCGTTTTTCAGAATTTCTGCTGTTTTGACTTTGAGATGCAAATACTTCATGAATGGTAAAAAATGGATAACAGGAAACACCTACAATGGCTGAAAATTATAATTACATGCAACAATTTGCAAGGGAACTACACAAGAAAAACACGTATAAGACAAAAGACAAACGTATGAAATTGATATATAACTTGAAAATGTTGATTAGACATCCTTTCATTATATCTAAGCCATTAGAAAATATCTGTTTTAAACATTTTTAGAATGACTACAGTCTCATAAATTACAATTATGTAACCCTTTACCATAAATTTCAACACAATTCATTTTATTTTATTCAGCTTGAAAAGCTTAAACATTGTATAAAGGTCCAATAACATATCATTTCAAATACCAAAATATATCAAAAATAAGATCACGTGTTTGGTTTATGGGCAGTTACACAACAATTAAACTTTGAATTTTGTAAAATTCCGAAATGCTGAAAAATCCCATTTTTCACCAAAATCGCCCAAATTATACAAATTTACCCGTATTTTGCCGTTAAAATTGCATAATGCGATAAATAAAATGCATTTTTAAAAAAGAAAGTAAAACATTAGGCCTATACAATAAACAATAATTTGATGCATCGTTTTTATAACTAGGAGGCATCTGGTCAACATTTTGAAGCAAATGAAAGAAAAACTTGAACGAAAAAACCTAAATTTCGGTAGGTGGGTCAAAAATGGGCCCTATTCTGGTAGTGCGTGCAGGTTATGCTCGTGTTAACATGTTTTATTTTAAAGAGGGGATGTATGCGGACTTAAAAAAATGGGTGGGGTTAGGAAGTGGGGGTGGGGGTGCACGGGGGTTATTCCAGCCCATTGACTACATTATATACACACAAGTCTTAGTTTTGTGACAGGTAATATCCTGCTCTTAAAATACTAGAATTCGGTACGAGTGTAAGATTTCATACAATATTGAATAACTAGTCGATAGAGGAAGGTACTATACTCTTCGGCTTATTGCAAGTCTATTAATTTGAAGGCAATATATATTTCATAAAAATCAATCAAATGCAAGCAGCGATATAAAATTTGGGATCTGGCACTACTCTTGCGTCGATCACCACGCAAAATGCTTCCGGTGATTTTAATATTCAAATATGTTTTAATGGCTTCATCACAAATCAAATTATATTGATTTAAGATATTTTCAAAAAGTCAAAAAAAATTAATGCCAAAAATTGTTTTATTTATTTTTAAAAAAACACATGCCAAAGCGATGAGGGACAGACACATCAATGATATGCAACAATTATGCCAATGAAAAAAAATGTAAATAAAAATTATTTATTCAGATGCTTTTGTTTACTTTATCACAAATAAAGCTTGCTCTCAAGATTACTCATGTGAAGGGTGGGTATTATTTTCTCCTACTTTTGCTTCTTCTGGGTTATCTTGTCTTGTGTCTTTTTTTTCCTGTACATATTTTATTTCCTGTCCTGTTTGTCACAGTGCCTTTCCTCATGATATAGTGTAAGATAAAAGATAAAAAGTAAGCTGGTCAGTATAACAGAAATGGATACATGTTAGCATGCTTTTATACCTAGCCTTCTTATATTGCAGGTAAAATCAAGACGTTTAGAGGAAAAAAGAAATGTATGCAAAATATGTTACTCCTAGTAATATTAAATTATAATATGTCAGGCACTCCTGACTTAAATGCATAAATGACTGAAGAGACACAAGCTATCAAACTGGTCATATACAGATACTATCTTTAAAGTAACCGGTATTGTGTTATTTATCACAAAATCCATAAAGATACTTACTCAAGTAATCTGTTTTTGTGAATTATCAATTACATGCATTTGAGTGGTGACATGACATTTTACAGATTATGGCGCCCGATAATTTCAAATCCATTGGTAACTAATAATTATAAATAGGAAGATGCAGGTTTTCGTCTTCCTATTTCCTAATTTTCATAAGTTGCATTTACTTCTAATGAAGTGTAAGATAATCAAAGCTCCGATGGAGCTGAATCTCGAAGCCCTGAAAATCTACACGTGGCAAAACTTCGTAGTCATCCAGTCATCCAAATAACTGCTGCATGTGCCGGGTCTGCATGTATCAAGTTATTCTGTAATACGTGAAAATAATCGGATAGTGTGATTTTCGCATGTTTATTTCATTGCTATAAATATATGCACCACACTGTCACAGGTAAACAAATGTTATTTTCATCTTTGACAAATTACTGCGCAACAGGTTCGTTGATCCGAGACGCAATATAAAAAAACGAGTAATTTGATAAACATGCATATTGTTTCAATGAAATATAACAACACCGTATTCAACTCAAGAAAATGAAGAAATATAACTTAGAAACACAATGTATACGATTCTGAAAGAAACTTGCGCATTATGTTTTATCGGAAGCACGAAGATCATCTTTTAGAGCTGTTAATAGGCTTGAAGCCTCACGTGATTTTTTCTTGTCATATTAACATCTCTCCAGCCATTTCATTGCTTCGAGATAAAAAGTAAGCTGGTCAGAATAATATGGATGCATGTTAACATGTTTTGATTCCAAAGCAGCATTGCCTTCTTATATTGCAGATTTTCCATCTTCCTATTTCTTATTTTCCATTTGTGTAAGTTGCATTTACATTCATAGAGTAGCATTAAAATTTGAGAGCTTCATAAAGGTACTGCCGTTTAGTTTTATTTTCCTGATGTTTCTTCTTATTCCTATGTATTCCTTCTTTTTGTTTTCTTTCTTCTGTGCGTGCATATTTATTTATTTATTTCAGAATAATTTTGCTCTGATAAAAATTTGTCTAAAATTATGTGTAAGTGATTACACTAAAGATATTGAGATATCTTTAGTTCTCGTTGCCTGGAAAAGAAGTTCTCCAAATTCAGCCGTTTTGGCATGGTACCATTACAGTGAATGCTATTATAAAATAAATTGGGATAATACATGTATTTCTAAGCATTTAAGTCAGGAGTGGCCTCGAGGGAGTGGCTGACATATTATCATAAAATATTACTGGGTGTGCCTCATTTTGCATTTCCACGTCTATAAACATTTCTTCTTTCCTCTAAATGTCTTTACTTTACCTGCAATATTTACATAATTTTGTAACTTCAAGCATTTTTTGTTAATTTTATTAGTATCAGTTAAGAATACTTCAGATTTTTCCCGTTTCTGACCATTTTCAAACGAGTCAAGAAAAGGAATTAATGTATTTTGAAGTGAAGTCTTTTCATATTGATTTCAGTGTAAGTTTCTCATATTTTCATGTTGTCCAAACAAATGTGAACGAAAACATGAAGTATTGCAATATTTTTTTTCAGACTTTTCTGCAAATGCACATCTTTTCTTTTAAGTCATTATATCAGATTTTACAATGGTTTGTTTATGATCTTCCAGACATGAGTTATCGAACTGGTCATATGCAAAAACTATCTTTTAAAGTAACTTCGTTATTTTATTATTTATCACAAAGTCAATGAAGAGATTGACTCAAATCCTATGTTTTTATGAATTAAGTGGTGACATGATATGAAACATATTTTGCAGATTATGCCGCCCGATAATTTCAAATCACTGGCAAGTCTTCCATATAATTCAAGTCTAGGACTAAAGGACTAGAATATGCTTACAATTCGGTCATGCAAGTAGAAAGATAACTCTGTATTTCTCATGGGTTGTCGTCTCCGTCTCATTACTAGATTTTTAAATTTAATTGGCTTTACGACCGGCGGTCACGCTAATCGCCGTTGATGGCAATCGTTCCGGTGCACGTGCTTAGGAGTGGGGTTATATTTTTTTCTCATTCACTGTCTATTACTGTAACATGATTGAGTTATTTCATTGTTCTCAAAGTCTTTGCTTAGAAACGTCGTGAATTCCAGCAGGCAAAATTAGTTTTGAGGCGGCGGACAAGTAGGTGTCTTTCTCTCCCTTTCATTTTCTTCTATCTCTTCCCCTTTCCTATCCCTTTCTCTATTCTACCACAATTTCTCTTTGCTCCCGCCCCTCTCTCCCTTTCTCCCGGTCTCCCTTTACCCTGTCCACCCCCTCTGCTTTTACAGATTGATGACGACGTATTTCGAATTCAATCTGATTAAACCCAAGCAACGAATTTCAAACTTTTTATTTTTTGTGACCCGGCTAGTCTTTTAGTCTACTAATGAAGTTTTCCAAGCAACTGCTCGACGGATTTCTGTCATATTTAGTAAGATAGTTGTTCATGATATAGAAATGTGCACTAATTACCGCCATAGTCTACCTGTTTTGGGTTTTATTATGTTTATTACGCTTTAGGGAACAGGGCAGAGAAAGGGAGGTTTGGGTACCCATAAACTGGTTTAACCCTTACACTTGATTTGCTAGTGTCGGTATCAAGTCCAGCTGTCCCGAGTTCCTATCGTTGTTTACGTTTGTCTTTTTGTCTTTTATTTCTTTGATTTGTGCAGTTTCTTTATACATAGCTTGACATCTGAATGTGAATTGTAGGTGTTTCTTGTTATCCGTTTTATTCTATACCGATATAACAAATTTTCTACGGATTATGGGACTTTATTTTCAGCTAAAACACAAAATATCATCTTTACAGTTCGATTGCTTTCCTATTTAGTATGTTTGTTAGTCGTGTTCTTCAAATTTGAATACTTTACCGCAAAATTTATTTTGCATTATTTATGAAACTTGGCGATACCATAGTGCAGTTCCTCTGAAACCATTTGACAAATATCTTTCATATTTAAAGCCTTGTAGATATGCATTTTTTCTTTACTGTCATGTTGATTGGATAATTTTAGTAGTAGTTATAGACTGAAGAGTTTCCAGATAAAATGCTTTAATATCACCTTGTGTTGGTTATGATGTGCAGATGTGCATACATAACAAAAAACATCATCTTTATTTGAAAATGCACCATCGGGATGCAATACTTTAGGCGACAACATGGAATTGTAGAAATGTCTTTAAAACTTTATTTCTGGAACACATGGAAAGATTGTACAATATTTCACATACATATACACTTGTATCTATTTGACATAAATGCATATTTACAAATAATACAAGCAATTGCTAGTATATTTCAATTTCATATAGTTTATATTGCACTAGCCGTTGACTTTACGGCGTCTTTATTCACAGTCATTTAACCAAGGACAACGTGATAATTCAAATGTTGATGTAAAAATATCTGCAATACTGTATTATTCCTGAACCAGTTTGGCAAGTACATATTACAAGAACACATTGCTTATAATTTTACATATATAGCTTTATATACATATATACATATAATACAACAAAATGAATGTACAAAATGCACTGATTTTGATGATTTTTCAATATTATAACGAACAAGTTCACAATTTATACTGAACCGGTCTTGGACTTGATCTTTCTTTTCTTTGGCATCTCCATGCATAGTCATAATGAGAAAGTTCAGACATTTTATTTGAAAGTGCAGACTTTGTCTTTTTCAAAGAAAACCTTCTAACGTACAACCGACAATTTTTCTGTAAGACTTCTTCTATTTGTGCTCTCACGTCAGCATTATTTAAAAGTCTTGATTCCCATGAACCCTGGTCCAATGTGAATCCCTTGTTTGTTTTGTTGTATACAACATAACGTTTGCAATGATCACCTGTTTGAACTGCAAATTCATACAAAGCTGGTATCTGATATTGTCCTCCACATATACACTTTTTTCGGTAACCAGTTGATGTTCCTCTTCGTTTTTCCCACAGTTCTGACTCACTATCAGCAGGTGTTGTTGATGTCATTGCAAGTTCCCATTTTGTCCATGGAGCATCATTTAGCATAAAGTTTGTCTCCGGTACATTTTCCCTCCTAAGTTTTGGTAAATTTTTCAACTGAAAAGTAACCATATCCATGTAAACAATAAAGTAATATGGAGTAAATGCAAATGAGACAAAGTCTCTACACATATATGGTTAATTAAGCAATAGAACAACGCTTTATCTTGAAGTGCATATGTCTATTATGTGTCTTTATATATTTTTTATTTGTATTTCAAACGATTTACTGTTTAATCGACATTCCCAAACCATGATTTGATTAGCACACTTAAATGCTTAGTGATATTTGAAGTGCGTTTTGCGGTACATGTGGTGCCGGTGAAAATTGTTATCACACAAAAAGCATCAAAGAAACAAGTGTTCAATTGAAGCATAACAGAGCATCAATGTTGAAACGTCTCTACTGCTAAACGATAATACATACAAGTAGCAGTCACCTACTAAATTTTATGCCATCATGGCGTATGTTTTCAAAACTAATTTATACATAGCTCTTTCCTTATGTGAAACTTGTCTTTTCTATGTAGATCCTATTTAGAAGTTACTTGTTACTTTTACACGTATTTCCTTTTAAATGTTTTGATTTGATCTGCACTTATGAGACATAAGTTGTCGAATTGCACATCTGCAGAATATAAATTCACGGTAATTTCAGTATTTTTTTTATTGATACAGGGTTGAAATGCCTACCTTATACTTATTCAAAAGCTCTTCTTTTCTTTTATCCATCATTTTTTCATGTTTCTTTCTGTATGGTGCTGCACGTGACCTTCGTGCTGTTTTCATTGTTGTTGTTGGTTTTAACACTTTAATGGATGGTGGTTTTGTCAGTGATGGAATTTTTGCTAAGGGTGCTGGTGTTGTATCCATGGCAGCCCCATCATCACTTTTAAGGTTACCAAACAACGCTTCCAGATCTTTGTGGATTGTTGTACCTCTGGCACGGACTTCTGTTTCGTAATTCTATAAAGATATAGAAAAATAATGAGTATTTCGTAAAATTGTGTAAAATACTTTGAGCAAAAGGCTATTAAACATTATCTGTTTTCACCTTTTATCAGCTGGCTGAGACGGGTATCACCCTCACCGTTCCGAGCCACCTGTTTTGCTATGAGGATTCACACTGCTTGTGCTTTAGTTTTGTGGCCTTCCTGTTCATTTTTGTTTGTTTTATGTATGTCATAATATCTACATTTGCGTAACATCTGATTTGAAGTGTTTTTGGATTTCAATGTTCGATTTTTATTTTCAACCTTTTGTTTCGGCACTAGTTTGCCGATGCATGGGATTTCTATAATTTTTTTTTTGCTATGAATTCGCTTTTATATTGACAATTAGTATGTATCAAATAATGATTTCGTGAGTACGTAAATAAACAAGTTAGCATTTTACCTGAAGAAGCGTTTCATCATGTTCTCTGTAACAGATCGCCATCATAAAATCAAACATATTTGTGAAGTCAGCAAGCTGAAGACATTTTCCGTCAGTAGCTGTTGAAATTTTCTTGTAGAAGTCTTTCGAAGAGCCATAATATCCACATTGAACTCCATATATTCTGACATTCTAAAATAATAATCATTAAATTAAATGTTTAACTGTAAAACAGCTTATACTTTATATCTGATATCTTTAAAATAAAACAAACAACACCCACAATGTAACTGATTCCGATTTGAGAAGAATTATTAGATTCCGAACTGAATTTTCTTATCTATAAGTGTCAAAGCTAGTTTGTTAAGTTCAAAATTAGTTCGATATCTCGGGTTTTATCATTTCAAATAGATATATATTATCATTTTCATTTTCATATAGCTCATCTCTGGAAATATTGAAAGCATTAGAAAAGTAAATTTTTAAAGTGTTTTAAGCTAAAGAAGGAGCAATAACAAAGCAATGTCAAAAAGTCTTTCACCAACAAAGATTTGATATCCTTTCTCTTAACACATTTATTACGCGTATTATACGTTTTTTGGTTTGTTTTGGTAAAGAGGACAAAATTGTCTAAATGGCCGCACACAGAAACTGAAATTTACAGAAACTTCAGTATTTTGTTTTTTTGTATTAACAGGAAGCACAGGAGTCTATGATTTATTTTTCTAAATTGGATCTACAAATATAAAACTCTTTCGAATCTTAGTAAATGTTTTGAATTCTATTTATTCATTAAAATTGAGACTCAAACTCTTACTAAATTTTTGACTTGTAAGTTATTTGGATATAAAACATAAACAAAGAGAAGATTACATACCATCAACAGCAATTTATACACCTCATCTCTCCAATCAATGTTATAGGTTTTCCCACCATAAGTATATCCTGGCTCATGTGGATCTGCATCCCCAATCATTACTAATGCCCTCTTAGATCCTGGTGTCCATGATAGTGATTGAACTTCTTGTAAAACGAGTTCATAACACTCGTCTCCGTCTCCTCCTCCGGTACCTCCGACATTTTTCACCCACTCACATAACTCTCCGACGTTTGTGGAAAAATCAATGTGTTTTGTAACGTAAGTATGTGTGTCGCAGTAGTCTCCATGAGCAACCACTGCCATACGAATTCCTGGAATATCAGCCTGAAGACGTTGTATCAGATCTTGAACTCTGCCTTTGACCTGTGCTATACAACTGTTCATAGACCCAGTAGTGTCAAAAGAGAAACAAATTTCCATTGGTCCTCCTGGTAATGTCATGTTTTTTTACCATAGTTGTGATGATGGTTGAGTGAATTATTAAATATCAGTCCGTGGATTCAAAAGGGGGGTGTCTTGTGGAAAATGTGCGACAGAATTTCAAGAATTCCACCCATTATAATTTTAATTAGTAAAATTATACAATATTCATATATTTTCATTGCTAAATATTGATCACGAGTAACCTAACTGTAAACTTAGTATATTACGGCATTAATTTCTATTTGAAAGGCTAAGTCCTTAACAGAATCCAAACAAAACGGTGCTTTTATTATTTTGTATGCAATTTAAAAAATATTACCCTTTTTATATATTTGAAGGCTTTTAATTAATATATGATTCAAATATTGACTGCAGAAATCGAAAGATGTGTGTATGTATGTTCCATTGTAGATTTTTATTGCATATGAAAAATGACCTACCTAATATTTTGCCGCTCTGTTCTGTGCAGTAGTTTAGAGTATAATGAGGTTGACAAAACTCCCGTATTTATATATATATACAGACATTGACCCGCCGATCAATTGATCTTCATGACCTGTCTAAACATGACTAATGAATGATGTATGAATGTATGAATAAGTCGGAAGTATTCCGAAAAAAAAATGATTGGGAGAATATGGACATGATATGTCTATAAATATATTGATAAAGCATTAATTGGAATATAAACTTCCTCAACATTGTAAAGAGTTCATTTTCTGGTGTTAATGTTGATATTGAAAAGAACATTTTATATCCCTTAAACTTAAGACATGTATTTAAAAATGCATACGACATACTAAATTGCATCATGATATGTTTCATGATACACAAAACATGCATGTAAAATCACAAATAAAAAATTAAAAAAACTATGAACATTATTTGTTTTGATGGCATTAAATGATCCGTGAAACTCTTAATATTTCTTTAATTACCTTTTTTTCGAACACACAAAATCTCTTTAAAATGGTCTTGTTTTAAATTCATCACGAATTTGCAGGCAATAATAAATAATGATTTTAAGTGATTTTGTTAACATGAACTGCCGACTGAAAAAATGTTAATAATTATTTACGTTTATCCCAAGACATATTTTGGCGAAATGCACAGGTAAACGAAAGTATAAAATGTAAATTCTCCTAACGTTATATTTAGATACTCGATAATTTTAACTTATCCAAGTCCATATTCTCCCAACATTTCTCCGTTATAAAATTAACAATGAAAATAAAAATTCCGGGTCATAAGATAATTTGTATGCGAGGGAAAATATGCGATTTGTCAGAATCTTTATGAAATAAACTATCTTTGGCTATAACTATTGTACAATGAGTTTTAACTCACATAAACTGAAACCAAAATCTAAAATTAAAATTGAAACTGACAGACTCAGACTGCATACTCACATACCAATCTACAGCTGTCCCGATTTCCTTTAGCAGTATCAAAGTGTCAAATGTAACAGTAAGGCGAATTGCAAAGAATTCAATCATTTTGACAATTTTTGCTTAAATCATTAGCGCAAACTCTGCTCAAGAACGACCTTTTACTTCCACCAAAACTTTGCATTACGAGGAAATGTACAAATTCTGTGTTTTAGTTTCGGAGGAGACAAGTACGGTTTTTCTTTCGGAGGCCCAAATCAAACAATGTGCAGTGATGGTTACCGTGGTACCTATAGGCTGAGGATAAAAATCAGATAGTTTTGCTTTGGGCCTTTTACAATTTGATTCAATTTGCATAAATTGCCAGTTTAATTTATGTTTGTTGACGATCCCGTATCCATGATGAGTAAAGTTATATGACCTAGAGTTGTTCGACATCACGTGTTCGACATCTAACAATGAATTCCGCTCAACATGTGCTCTATGAGGTATGACCAAAGTTCATTGTTGAAGGCCTAATGGTGGCTTCAGAATGAAGGACAACAATAAAAGTGTTACTTCATCCTTGAGTTCTACCATGCATTTGTACAGACTTAGTCTAATGTGCATTAACTCCATATCCTTTCATTGTTTATCAAAGGAGGTGATCAAACATGCTTTCTCAATATGGTCCAATGTGTAAACTTAAATTTTACGAAAGGATATGGAGTAAATGAACACGAGACAATAACACATATGTAAACTACAACTGCAATTAATTTCAATGAGCTGTATGGCCATTTCAGCAGCAGCACTAGAACCCAAACATGTGAAATCAACAATTTAAAAAAAATGATGCATAAAATCAAACGAAATCCGAATTATCAGTAGTATCATATCTGGATGAAATTATCAATCTTTGTAATATTAGGATCTTCAATACATGATTCCTTTTAAGTTGGGTTAAATTGTAAGTTGCTATTAAACACCACAATGTAAATTAATTTTTCTTGAGAGGATATGATCAAATAAACTTTTTTTGTTATTGATGTACCAAACTTGGACGTTATTGGCGATTCAATAAATGTGGTCCTACTTATCCCTTCTTGACCAGTCATATGCAGTGATGTTGAGACTTATTTATTGTTTGCTCCTGGCCGTTCAAAATATTATTATATAGTTAAAAGTCTGTAACAATGGTAATATTATTATATACATATATGTTCTCGTGTTCCTTGTCTGATTTTGTATGTATATGCACCTGAAATGAAAGATAATCATTGCATGAAATTTATATGCCCCTTGTGGGACCATTAATTGGAATAAACAATCTTATTCTTATTCTTATAATTACTGGCAGTTCCTTTGTAAAAAGATGACAAAATGCTACTCTGTGTATGAATGTACACAATATTTTGTCTGTTTCCGTCCATATTTGATGACATTGTGTTTTCTTTAAAACAGAAGCTGACCGGCAAAAGATATAAACGTCACAAACTGACGATGGGGATAGATTTATTGAATCGGTTCGTATGATTCTGTTTTATTTAAATTCTGATAGCTAATGAATCTTTCAGGTACATGTATAAACCAATATGTTGCCCAAATAACACAAAAACTGTTTTCTCCATTTTCGTTATCCAAAACTGTAGTAGCCTCAAGTTTTATAACTAACTCTTCACGTATTTATTTAGTTTGGTGGGAGGGCTGTTTCCCTTCCTTGTTTTGTGTTCTTTTCGTTTTGCTTTTTGGAAAACAATTGTTCTTCAAGGCAATACAATAGTAATGGTGCATTACACGATACCCCGCCACGTTTCACAAAATTCAAAGTTAAAAGGGGCATAACTCCAGAACCGTATGTACCGCTGAACCAAAAATCACACTTTGTCTGTGTTTTGTGGTAAACAACTTACATATCAAGTTTAAAGTCAGGATGATATTTCATTCACAAGTTATCAGTCCGAAACCCTAAAACTTGCAAAATTTCAAAGTTTCAAGGGGCATAACTCTATTACCCATTAGACCTCTGAAACCAAAATAGAACTTGTTCTGATATTCATAGCAAACAACTTACATACCAAGTTTGAAGACAGCATGTTATTTCGTTCACAAGTTATCGGTCGAAAACCCCAAAATTCGCAACATGAACCCCTTGGACCTCTGAACCCTAAATCTAACTTGGTCTGGGATTTACAGCAAATAACAAAATACTAAAGTTACTGTGAATTTTGATTCTGCTTTTGCGCATTTCGACAACTTATGTCTCTTCAGTGAAGATAAAATCTAAACGTTTGGAAGACCTTAAAGTCAAAGATGTTTAAAAACTGATAGAGAACAAATTACCAAATATGATCTAAATAGAATGCCAAAATCAGCTAAGGACAGAGCTTTGCACGAGGGAGGTACTCCTTAGTTTTCAACAAAATTTACAAAAATTAGATATTGTAAGGTTCAAATTAGAATCGGTTTTCGGGTCAGCACCGAAGTACTGACTACTGGGCTGGTGAATACCCTCGGGGACTAACAGTCCACCAGCAGAGGCAAACAACTTACATGCCGAGTTTGAAGACAGTGTGTTATTTCGTTCACAAGTTATCAGTCGAAAACCCTAAAATTCACAAAATTTCAAAGTTTCAAGGGGCATAACTCATGAACCCCTTGGACCTCTGAACCAAAATCGAACTTGACCTGAGTTTTGTGGTAAACAACTTACATAACTAGTTATCAGTCGGAAACCTTCGGGGGACGGGCAGTCGGACGGACGGACACACGACTTAAGGTATCACATAATACTTTGCCACTACGTGTGGCGGGGTATAAAAAAGGGTAAAGACAAACTCGATGAAATGTTACATGAAAATAACATAAATCCATGTTATTATTTCAAAGCTTGACAAATCTGATGTCGCACTTCCGAAAAATACCGAAACATACTATGAAAACTTTACGAAGCTTCAAGATGATCTTTAAAACCATGTTACAAGTAACTACTTTAGACTTACCCTATTTGTTTTACTAGACCGTGTATGTATATAACAACATGAAAATATTTCAAAAACGATTTATATAAAAACATGAAAGACAAAGGATAAACAATAACAAACAGTCTTCTGTTACAAATAAGACATAATAACACTTGTAAATAATCACAAAAAGAAGGTATTTTAGAGAATGGCATTCAGGTACAATGGTCATGGGATGTGTTATTAATTAGCATACAATGAATGCTAAAAACGTTGCATACCGGATATTCTATTAAGGACAAAGAAAAAAAATCTGTTAACAAAAATCACAACATAACAATAACGAAAGGTTTATTCATTTCGTTAGCTGCAGACCATTGAAACTATACATTGCATTGATTCTTTTAAATTATATCCTAGACTGAACGGTGCTTGAATATATAATCCAGCAATACACTATTCAGATGCACAGGCAGAGAACTGCAATGTTTTTACGTTTTTCGATGTTGTTTTTACCTCTTTCTCGTCCTACTTCATAAAGAAAAAAAAACAGGCTAAATCAAGACTTAACCGTGCTTACCAGACTATAATATTTACGAAATTCTCGAACCGGTCATGAGTGTATATAAAAAATAATTCAAGTCATGCGAATGTGTGTCAAGTTCCATAGTTAACAATAACTTTTAAATTCTTTAGTTGTAAAATCGATATGGTATCTATTACTTCACCAATTTATTTTTAATTCCAATATGTAATCTTAAACCAGTCTTCAGAAAAACAGAGGCAGTTAGGGGAGATTATTCGTACTTGCCAAACCCGGTACCAATTCTTGGCAACACTGGAGATATACACTACAAGTTTATTTATAATTTAAGCATGTAAATTAAAAATCAATCTACAAACAGAATAGAGACAGTTTGTAGAGACTTCGAATCTGCCAAACCCGGTACCACTGGAGAGATGATCAGAGAGACAGTTTGTGGAGACTTTCAAACCTGCCAAACCTGGTACCACTTGAGAGATGATCAGAGATACAGTTAGGGGAGACTTTCGAATCTACCTAACCCGGTACCACTGGAAAGATGATCAGAGATACAGTTAGGGGAGACTTTCGAATCTGCCAAACCCGGTACCACTGGAGAGATGATCAAAGATACAGTCAGGGGAGACTTTCGAATCTGCCAAACCCGGTACCACTGGAGAGATGATCAGGGTTAGGGGAGACTTTCGAATCTGCCAAACCCCGTACCATTGGAGAGATGATCAGAAATACAGTTAGGGGAGACTTTCGAATCTGCCAAACCCGGTACCACTGGAAAGATGATCAGAGATACAGTTAGGGGAGACTTTCGAATCTGCCCAACCCGCTACCACTGGAGAGATGATCAAAGATACAGTTAGGGGAGACTTTCGAATCTGCTAAACCCGGTACCACTGGAGAGATGATCAGAGATACAGTTAGGGGAGAGTTTCGAATCTGCCAAACCCGGTACCACTGGAGAGATGATCAAAGATACAGTTAGGGGAGACTTTCGAATCTGCCAAACCCGGTACCACTGGAGAGATGATCAGGGTTAGGGGAGACTTTCGAATCTGCCAAACCCGGTACCAATTCTAGGTAACTCTGGTGGTCGACTAGTTATCACACCATTGTTACTGTTTTCGAATAAATCTTCATACTCTCTATGGCTGTCTTCAACCTGTAAGTAAAACAAGAAAGAATAATAGGTTCTTATAGGAGACTATATTAAAGATAAGAGAAACTAAGTCCTTTCCTGAGTGAAGCAACACTGAAAGACGCAATATTTCTCACAAAAGTGGAAGATAACAAGATCTTAAATTTCGGTCGAATGTACTTACCTATTTCCCTCGTAAAATTCCATAAATCAAAACTTGCAATTTCTTGTGGGACTTTTTACTGTGACGTCAAATCATTCAGGGGTTTTACTAAACGTTCAAATGGTCCCATATGATGCATAACCCTGTCTTCTATGTCTATGAGCTGACTTACAAATATCAGTGACTTTCTTTAAAGCATGCACTTGGGTTGTTGAAATTCCTTAGATATGGGCGTAGTTATATAGGCTAGTTCAGCGCTTTCTGCATGTGAGAACAAAGAAATTTTCATATAATCAGAGTAACAAAATTATTTCCACACAAAGAAATTTTCATGTAATCAGAGTAATAAAATTATTTCCACACAAGGAAATTTTCATATAATCAGAGTAACAAAATTATTTCCAAAAAGAAATTTAATGTAATCAGAGTAATAAAATTATTTCCAAACAAGGAAATTTTAATATAATCAGAATAAAAAAATTATTTCCACACAAAGAAATTTTCATGTAATCAGAGAATAAATTATTTTCACAGAAAGAAATTTTCATATAATCAGAGTAACAAATTTATTTCCAAACAAAGAAATTTTTATGTAATCAGAGTAACAAAATTATTTCCACACAAAGAAATTTTCATATAATCAGAGTAATAAAATTATTTCACACAAAGAAATTTCATATAATCAGAGTAACAAAATTATTTCCACACAAAGACATTTTCATGAAATCAGATAACCCGGATAATCCAGTCGTTATATTCCACTCACTACGATCGCTTCATTTACACTATCAAAACGCGTCAATCGGATGTCGTTTATTGCTATGAATTGTGGGAATAAAATCGTCTGAACTTAGTTAGCGGGTCTACAATAAACATATCAGACACTCTATGATAATTGGATTAACACATGTTTAATGCCATTTTTGTGCTGGTCACATCTAAGACAGATTAAAAGAACAATAAATAATTACAGTATTTTTCGATATTTGAAAATAAAATCATTTATTGTGTTAATAATATCTGGGACTAATATTACATACATAATTATATGTCTTTGAGAATATTCATTGATTTTAAAATATTTCCCATAAATATTTTTATTTCTGTTTCAATTCTAAACTCAATATTTTTGACACTGAATACACATTTCAGTTTTGACAAGATCGTAATTCAATATTCAATATTATGTGTAATTATTTTTATATATCGCAGTTTTGGTATGGAAAATAAAATTGCATTCCAATTGCACAATATATCGTGTCTTGACTGTAAATGTACAATATGTTACAATTATCATTTATTATCAAATACACATTAATATTTGACCAGATCGTGTCGTGTCGTGTTTGAACATTATAAATTTATTGTAAATTTTACTACTTTCTACCTTTTTACTCTTGCCTTAAAACCCTTTCATCACTTTTTTTATTTAATAATTATTTTGAAATTTAAGCCCATTTTATATTTTTATAAATAATAATTTTCCACTTCTTAAATAATCATACATTTGTATTTATTTTAACTAGCGGTATTTGCTACTGCGCAATCTCAGTGGACAAAATAATCTGATTGGCTGTCTGAGCTGGACAGCAGTCTGACGAGTTTTTTGCACTAGGCGAGTTCAAGCCCTCGAAGAAGGAGAGAATCGGATACGGAGAGGGATTGAATTATTCGAGTTAGAAATCAGAGTAATAAAATTTATTTTCATACAAAGAAATTTTCATATAATCAGAGTAACAAAATTATTTCCACACATAGAAATTTTCATGTTTCCACACAAAGAAATTTTCATATACCCAGAGAATCAAAATTATTTCCACACAAAGAAATTTTCATATAATCAGACTAATAGAATTATTTTCACACATTTTGAAATAATCAGAGTAACAAAATTATTTTCACACAAAGAAATTTTCATATAATCAGAGTTACAAAATTATGTTCACACAAAGAAATTTTCATGTAATCATAGTAATAAAATTATTTTCACACAAAGAAATTTTGAAATAATCAGAGCAAGAAGATTATTTTCACACATGATCATGTGTGAATATAATTTTGTAACTCTGTTTATATGATAATTCTTTGTTCTCACATGCAAAAAGTGCTAAACTAGTTAGTTCTTCCTGTAATATCTCTGAACTCGAAGTACAGCACAGCCCATTGCGGGGAGGCACATTTGTTATTCAAATCTCTAATTCTTACCCCGTTTACGTTCTTATTTTAAACACTTGAGCACATTTTAAAATGTTATGATGAGGCAAAAACAATTCCTTTTATACTCTTTTAACGCAAAACTGATTTAATAATGTTAATCAACGTTGTTGAATTAGTAAAAATATGACACTGCTTAGGACTGGGATGATGTGAAAAGGGGCCCTTTTTCAGAACATTTCTAAAGCAACTATTAATAGTAGTAAACATGCATTTTTCTAGCCTTTTGAAGTCAACCAATTTTTTTGTTTAGGCAAGATATTTGAAATGAAATTTTAAAATTTGTCCTCATACCTTATAGTTTCCTCTGCATTTCTTCCTATATACTCCGTAACCAACCAACATTGTCAAGGCAAGTGCAAAGACAACACCAACGATTATGCCTATAATAGGACCTTTGCTTGCACTTGAGCTCTCTATAATTAAAAAACCAATTACAAATGGGAATGTGACTGTTGATACAAATGTAAACATTGCCAAGTTATCTAAATATAATTTTGTAGAATGGCACCACAGTATTGAGTCCAGAATAAATCCAAAATCCAAGGTATTTTAACTGTTTATTTGAACGTCCAATATACTATACTGAGGTATTATCATTTTTTCCTTTCTGTTGTATGATAATATTTTGATTTTTTTAATATCACTAATTGCGTTTTTACAAACAAATGAAAAAAAAAACAATGCTGCTGTAAATTTAGTTTTGCATATTTCCGGCAATTTTGACAACTTGTAGCTCTGCAGTAAAGCTACAGAAAGGGCTGACAGAGAACAAAAGAAGTGAGTGAATTTTAAAATGTACAGTATTGACAATTTTCAAAAATTTCAATTAACATGATCATTTGTAAATTATATTGAACTATTTTCTTTATTACTCTCACATGGCTACTGATCTCTCATTCAAAATGTTTTAAAAACATGAAATCTGTGAGTAAAAGCTTATCAGAGGCAAAAAGTTTCCCTGAGAAGGGTTATAAAAGCATGCTGATCACATATTATTAAAATTTGTGATGGTGTAATATGTATGGCATGTATATGAATATCATATATTTTGAATCGGTGAAGACATGAAATACATGTTGTGTAAAAATGTATTGGCTTTCTTTACACAGTGTGATTTTTGTGAAAATCTAAATGTGCCAATATACTTTTAACACCAGTATTTCATTCCCATGTGCATATGCTTTCGAATGATGACCAATGATATGAACATGTGTCTTAAATGTATGTGTTCATGTCAAAATTGGGAAAATGTCTGTTTTGACTGTGAATGAATAGTGACGTTCATATTTTGTATTTGAGACTTTATAATAATATCGTCTTTGCATTGTTGCTAAGAAATAGAAGCTGTTTTTTCTTGACATCGATTGTATTTCTGGTTCAAAAATTCCCTGTTAAGTTTGATTTCACCGCACGGCATGAAAATGTAGAATCGATAAAATAAAAAAATTGCCTCCCATAACATTTTTGAAAAACAATCGTGGGTAAAAAATGACTAAATACCGAAATTACTGGGAATATTTAAAGTATTTAGTGTCAAGTTTGAAAATGACTTAGAAAGGATGAACACATACATTAGTTTTGAACCATCTCGTTGTTCCACATTAAGTTAAACAGTATTTTATCTTTTCAGAACCATTCATTTATCATTGAATTTAAAAGATCTTCATTCTATTTAGTGACTAACCTGGATTTGCTGTGCTACATAAAGCGGCCACTAGAGGAATGACTTTGTGAAAAGTCTGAAAATTTGTGAAGGAGACTGCATTACATCATGTAGCTAGATAAATGACTAACCAGAAGAATGTGGTGTTTTTTGGAAGGAGAATGTACTTGATAAATGGCTTACGTGATGAATTTTGTGTATTTGTACCAGAGACTGTCTTCGATGAAGTTACTTGGTAACCAGAGCTGCTTACTGTCGGTGATATATCAGAGGATGGCGTCGTCGAATAATAACTGGTTGTAGTGAAAGAGAATGTATTTGTTAACGATGTAGTTGGACTTGTGGTACTGTCGGTAAAGGACATGGAAGACTGTACGTCTGCTGAAGTGCTAGCAGTAGTATAACCAGTCGCAGAAACAACTATATCTGTTTTAGTACTAGTTGGTGATATATCTGTTATGGTACTAGTTTGCAACGTATCTGTCTTGGTACTAGTTTGTGATATATCTGTTGAAGTACTAGTTGGAGATATTTCTGTCGTGGTACTTGTGGTAAATGGACTTATGATGGTAAAGTTATCACCACAACTGTATTCAATGTTAGCGTCTGACTGACTACAAGTGATGGTTAATGTTTCACCACTGTCAGTAGCTGAAATGTTAAAGATAAGTAACTTTATTACCCCGGCTTTATTATTTTATGATATTATTTGTGCGATGTGGTTGGTTCGACATCACATGACGTTCTATAAATACAATGTAAACCTGGTATTTCCATGAATAGCACACGACGTTCTATATTTGCAATCGTAAGGTCTATCACACCCAACGTTACGTGCAAATTACAACAAGATTTCAAGATTCAAGATTTTATTAAACAAAACACCCCGTGCCCTAGGCCTCCGGGATGACAAACATACATACATAACATTCACTCGGGTGCAGTCAAACTGCACAACAGGAGCGATAATATTTACAATGACATACATGTAATGAAAGCAAAGTGAGCAGTTGAAATGAGTAAGTAAACATGTAGTTAAATGTATTGACAAGCCGTGCTATATTTGACCACGTGGTTTACGCTTTATGATACTAGACACGTGGGATTAATAGAACAAATAGTATAAATTTTAAAAGTGAATAATATAAGAATAATAATAGTAAATCAAGTAAATAGACACTGAAATGAATTTTATGTGCGGATTACATGTACACAAGTTTTTCAACTTTCCGGATGAAAATTGAAAGGTAAGTTAATACATTTACGTGACAATATTTTAACATGACATGTATTTTGTGTCGATTAGGATTATTCCTATAGTAAGAAGGAATATACTTAATCCTTAATGCGACAATGTTTACATCGTTACAAATAGCTATATATCTGATAATGGTACTCGTCTCCAAGACCTGCCATACAAAGATGACATGAACGTTCGGATTCGGGAATACCCTGCCACCTGCCAGTTTCGATGGTAAATTTAATATTACTAGTGCGAAGCTTACAAATATAAAACCTAGCAGATTTAGATAATTTAGATAAATATGGTTCAAAGCAAAACTCAGACTTAAACTGTGAATAAAATCTCCCCCTAGAAGTGCCCTCCATTTCGGCAAACCATCTCTGGGCGGGATGTCGGGATTGGATGTTTTTAAGCCCGGGAGTTTGGGATTTTTATGATTTAAGCCCGGGATTTCGGGAAATTTATTCACCGGAAATCGGGATTTCATCAGTCTTTAAGTTTCTTTGTAGTTCGGGATTTCGGGATTTAGAAAAAATAAAGTCGGGATTCCGGGATCAGACCCCCTCCTGCCCCC
>MJUU01052354.1:0-11427 GCA_002080025.1 Modiolus philippinarum
TGTCTATCTGGTGAGTTACTAAGGTAAATGTCTATCTGGTGAATTACTGCGGTAAATGCCTATCTGGTCAGTTACTAAGGTGAATGTCTATCTGGTCAGTTACTAAGGGGAATGCCTTCAAATTTTAAGCTATCTGACAGTCTAGAGCAGTTAAGGCAATAACAATTTGATGTTCAGAGTATGAGTTGGGGACTAGACAGAAATTTATTTTTATGTGAATTTTTTTTATTTTTTCAAATAATACCCATAATCAAACATATCCTGATAACAAGCATACATTTATGATGACATTTAAATCCTAACCTAAATTAACAAGATTTGCACTGAATGCTTATAATAAATAAACTGGGATTATATGCTGCATTTATTTCTTACTATGAAAAAAGTATTACTATGAGAAGTTGGAACTTAAAACAGAATCCATCATGCAATTGTGACAAATGCTAGATTTGAATTGATATGCTGCTAAAATGGTTGATTATTGTATACAAAAATAAAAAGGGCAAGTTTTGTTTCACCTTATTTATTGTAATAATTAAAGGGAGACAATTTTAGTAGACCATGTTTTCCTGTTCCTTGAATAATAAAAAGTAGAGCATGTCACAGCTTTCAAAAGGAAGAAATGAGCTGTACTTTTCATTATGGAAGAATTTAGTATACATGGGATACTTTGTTTTAGCATGTGAACTGCTTAATCTTTATTAATCAGATTTTTTTTTTATGATTGTCGTCTACAATAGGGGTCTAGATGGGGTCCCTTTCCTTAAATCCTGTCAATTTGTCTACATTTTTAGCTCACCTGGCTTATGCCAGGGTGAGCTTTTGCCATCACTTTGCGTCTGTCGTCCGTCCGTCCGTCGTAAACTTTTCATTCAAAGATCTTCTCCTCTGAAACTACTGGGCCAAATGGACCTAAACTTGGCCACAATAGTCCTTGGGTGGTCCCCTAAAAAGTTGTTTTTCAGGTCCGTGCGATATCCAAGATGGCCGCCAGCGGGAAACATAGTTTTAACATTGAACCCTATGGGAAAACACATTCAAAGATCTTCTTCTCTGAAACTAATGAGCCAATTGGCACCAAACTTGGCCGCAATAGTCCTTTGGTGGTCCATTACAAAAAAGGTGTTTTTCAGGTTGGTGTGATATCCAAGATGGCCGCCAGCAGGAAACATAGTTTTAACATTGGACCCTATGGGAAAACACATTCGAAGATCTTCTTCTCTGAAACTACTGAGCCAATTGGCATCAAACTTGGCCACAATAGTCCTTTGATGGTCCCTTACAAAAAAGGTGTTTTTCAGGTTTGCGCAATATCCAAGATGGCCGCCAGCGGGAAACATAGTTCTAACATTGGACCCTATGGGAAAACGCATTCAAAGATCTTCTTCTCTGCAACTACTGAGCCAATTGGCACCAAACTTGGCCACAATAGTCCTTTGGTGGTCCCTTACAAAAACGTGTTTTTCAGGTCCATGTGATATCCAAGATGGCCGCCAGCGGGAAACATAGTTTTAACATTGGACCCTTTACAAAATACATTCAAAGATCTTCTTCTCAGAAACTACTAGTTCAATTATAACCAAACTAAGCCACAATTGTTCTTAGGTGATCCCATCCAAAAATGTATCTGGTAGGTTCGTAACTCATCCAAGATGGCCACCATCTGAAACATAGTTTTTACATTGGCCCTATTGATTTTAAGGGAAACCTCTGCCCAAATTTTTGAATTTTTATTTGAAATATGGTCTGAATGTTTTAATTTCAGCAATATGTATTACTTTGATTATAAGGGGAACCCCTGCCCAAATTTTTTTAAATGGTGTTCTGTTATGGGTTGTAATGGATGGTGGATCATTCAGCTGCCATGGAAACCAAATAAGAATACTGTAATTTTAGAAGAAAAAAAAGTATTCTGCTAAATTTTATGTTTTGTTTTTCCTATTGGAAATGCCTTTTATCTATGTCAGCCATGGTCCAGGTGAGCGATACAGGCTCTTGAGAGCCTCTTGTTGAGATTCCCAGACAGGAAAATATTTGACAAAGAATCTTAAAGAAGCCACCTATTCCTGTTTCACAGGCTAAATTTTTAGTGGTTCACACTTTACGCTCAACATCCTTTCCAGTTTTCACATGCTCTTTTTCCCACAATCCTCTTTCCTGTTGACTCAAAAAGGCAAATCAGGCTTTCCGATTATACCCAATTGAGACCCTCACAATCATAAATCTAATATGGATGCCATGTAGAATTTTGGTTTTCTCATTTTGACCCCAGGGAAACACTTAATGACTATTCTTGGAACCTGAACCAAAGATTAAATCACCTTAAGGATGTTCGCTGGTCAATTTTAAAATAACAAGACTTTCAATTGAGAGTGATTTTTTTGTTTAAAAATTGAAAAAGAAGTAAATTAAGCCAAAGAAATTGATAGGTTACTGATGTAATTTTTGAGATTTCAGTCATCATTGAAAAACATTGAACCATGAACAATGTTACCCTCTGCTCACTGATGCATGAACAATGTCAAAATTTGCAGAGAGTAACATTGTTTACGCCTCTGTAAGCATAGGGTAACATTGTTCATGCTTCAATGATCCCATGTGTTAGACTAAACTGGCGCATACTTCTTAACCAATGAGAAGACTGGACATTTGCATAAAGTATAATAATATGAATTATCATTCTTTCCCTATGGTTATATTAGCCTGCAGAAATATGAATTATCATTCTTTCCCTATGGTTATATTAGCCTGCAGAAATATGAATTATCATTCTTTCCCTATGGTTATATTAGCCTGCAGAGCCTTTCCACTAAAGCCATATCAGGTTGACCCGGATATATCAGAGGTTGACCTGGATGTAACAAGTGATTCTCTCATGTTTCAAAGACAATAACTTATATTCAAGTTTTCACATGATATCAAACGATGAAAATAAACATCTATTGCATTTGCTGTTTCAGATTATGTATTCAAACAGAATCATAATTACACAAATAGATGAAGGCGTCAGAAAAATTTTAGAAACTGGGTTGTTGATATATCCTGCTGAGCTTTGACTTTTCCCATTATGAAACCATAAAAGCGCCAAGGAACGATAGAATATCGTAACAATCAAAGGTTGCTGCAACATTCAAAATCAACATTATTTTGAGTAGTTCGTTGAAAATATTCATCCAGTTACAAAACCTTTGCCAATAAAATGATAAAAATCTATAAATATTTTATGAAAGGATATGGAGTAAATGAACATGAGACCATAACACATATGTTAACTTCAACTGCAATAATTTTAATGAGCTTTATGGCCATTTCGGAAATTAATTCCTCATCAGCAGCACTAGAACCCAAACAAAGAAAAACCATAATTTCAAAAATCTTTAAAATACATAAAACCAAATGAAATCTGAATAATCAGTTACGTCAAATACAGCCAAGGACAAAACTAATAGAGGGAGTTAATCCTTCCCTTTTAGAATTTACATAAATTTAGATAATAGTTATTGAACAAAACATGTTTTTGAAGCTGGAAATTGCTGAAAAGGCGAGAATGACATGAGGGGAGGGGGGGGGGGGGGGGGNGGTTTTGGGAAATGGGAAAAAGGGGTAAAAAATTTAGGGAAATGGGAAAAATGATGAAAAAAATCAGGGAAGTTGGAAATCACAAAAATGTGGGAAATGGGAAATTTAACTACCTTAAAAAATAAATAATGATTGAAAAATCAAAAGTGGCCGCTTTTTTAAAGGTTTTTTATCACAAGATCAACTTCTTTGTTGTTCCTGTTGGTTCTTATTATTGGGGTTGTAAATCTTCTGGTTTCTGTTCAGCTTTTTCCAGACTTGGGGTTGTAAATCTTCTGGTTTCTGTTCAGCTTTTTCCAGACATCAATTGGTAAATAGAGAAACTTAACTGAAGGAAATGAAATTATTCTCACAGAAAGAACTATGAAGAAATGCATAGAGAGTCGCTTGATAAACACAGCAATGGTGACAATGCAGGACAATGAACATGAGTCTATTTTCCCCATGATAAATCTTTCCAAATCATCTGTTAGCAGGCAACGGTGGAAGACTTCCTTCATATTTTGCTTGGTCACATTTTATTCGCTATCATTGACTCGACTGAGCAGTGACATTAATCTAAATGGTCATGTAAATGTGTCTCATCTTCAAGGTATCCTCTTGTTTATTTTGAATGGTATTTTTTCAGCTCTTGGACAAAGTAATTAACAATGACCGTTGATAAGGTTAATCATGTATCCCAAACTTTCTGTTATGCTTGTCTGTCTAATCATCATTACTCAGCAGAACTTAATGTTGTAGCAAGCACCACATGTACATAGTTGTGCATATTACGTTTTATCATATTACTGATATTTTGACCAAACATGACAGAAAATATGTTTGGAAACTCCTTTACAAAAAGAACTCATGTACTTCATTCTGATCTGTTTAAAACATGGCCGCCAGTGTATAGCATAGGTTTAACATTGGACCCGGTTGGAAAACATCATAAACTCACCAGACTATAGCCAGGGTGAGTTTTTGCCATCACTTTTCGTCTGTCGTGCGTCAAAGCTTTTCATTCATAGATCGTCGTCTCTGAAACTCTTGGGTCAATTGAAACCAAACTTGGCCACAACAGTCTTTAGATTTACCCCTGCAACATGTTGTTTTTCAGGTCCTTGCTATATCCAAGATGGCCGCCAGGGGGGGAGACATAATTTTAACATTGGACCCTATGCGAAAACACATTTAAAGATCTTCTCTAAAATTACTGAGCCAATGGGAACCAAACTTGGCCATAATAGTCCTTTGATGGTCCATGCAATCGTTGAACTTGGCCACAATAGTCTTTAGGTGGTCCCATGCAAAAAAGGTATTTTACATGTATGTCCGTGCTATATTCATGAGAGATGCCAGCAGTGAATATAGCTTAACATTGGATTCTATATGAAAACACGTTCAAAGATCTTCCCTGCAACTGCTCATCCAATTGGAACCACACTAGGCAACAATAGTCCTGCAGAGGAAGGAACCAAAGTTGGACCCAGCTGAAACACGTTTAAGGGTCTTGTCCTCTGAGAACACCCTAGGCAAAGTGTAACCATAGTTTAATTTAGATACTATTACAAGACTGTCTGTGTTAGCCAGGGTCCAGGTGAGCGATACAGGCTCTTGAGAGCCTTTTGTTTTCATTTTTCTGCCCTAAAATTATTATATCAATTTTGACTTATAGCGGGTTTCCTGGCTCTTTAACGTATTATATTTGCAATTCTTCAATGAACATACCAATATTCCTAAAGTAACACATATAACAAGTCCTTCTAAACTCCTGTCTTTTATTTGCCAATCAACCAATCAAGGTTCTATAGAAATTCTATTGTATGCCAATTTGTTCTGCCTGAAGGGATTTACCTTGATACTCCAGTAATGACAAATTGGTATACAAAAGAATTCTATAGAATCTTGATTGGTTGATTGACAAAGAAAAGATAGGAGTTTTGAAGGAGTTGTTATAGGTGTTAGTTGAGGAATATTGGTATGTTCATTGAAGAATTACAAATATAATACGTTATTGAGCCAGGAAATCCGAAATAACTGTACTGGAATAATATATTGAAGGTCCTTTAAGAAGTATGCTTATTTATTTTGGATATGACAAAAATTCATGGTCGCAGCGATCATCTCCTCTGCAACTACAGAAGCAAATTCAACCAAACTTTACCGGAATAATGTATGGAAGGTCTTTTATAAAAAAAACAAAAGAAAAAAAAGTGTCTGTGATCCACTAAAAAATATGACTTCAAGCGAGGAACATTGTTTAACATTACACCAAATGAGACAAACAATATTTTATCAGCTGTTATGAAACGTTTCAGGTACATTCGTCCAATACGTACTGGAATGATGTATTTATGGTGTCTTTACAATGATTGCTTATATGAGTCTTCCAGACTAAAAGACAAGGCTGACAACATGGAATATTAATTTAACATTTTAGCATATGAGAAAATCATATTTTGATTATTTCCTTTTAAAACTTGCTGAAGCAAACTGAACCATTATTTACTAGAATAATGCATGGCAACCCCTTGATAACAAACATCCCATAGTGGTCCAGAAGATTGTGATGTCGACCCTAAAACTTGTGCATTGATGGCTTCAAGTTATTGGTAAACTACCTTTGTTTAAGTTATCTATTTGTGAACGACCAGGGTCTATCAAGGAAGTTACTATATGGACCACATAAGTTTGGAGAAATAAGCTGTATATGCTGGTGCTGTTTGAAAGTTGCTACAAAGAAAGGGGAAGTTGACTATTGGAAAAGTAAAGTAATTGTGTTTGTGATACAGCCTAGTTTAAGTCTACATTTGTTGTGAATTTCCAGATGATGGTCAAAGAATAAGGCCGATGTGGAAGTGTTGTGGTTTCTTTAATTTTGAGCTCTTTTGGTTAGATAAGTTCAGGGAAATCACCAAAGCTAGGGTTTAGTGACAAAGTATTATCTAAATAACGGAGACAAAAAGAAAATGATTGGGCTAATTTTTTATCTTAAGTGGAGAAACATATCAGCTGAAAGAGATGCACAGTTTATGCCAATTAGAATTCTTTAGTCTCTTGAAAACAAGTCCTCCAAACTTACAAATACATTGTGGATTACAAACTCTTTAACATTTAATCACTTCTTCATCTGTATATTTTTTCTCAAATTCCTTGTCGTATTTCACAAAGTATGCTTGTTATTTACCTATAACAATGTAATTATATCTCTATTCACCATTCTTATAGGATCAAATCTTTCAATCGAGATTGCAGTTATTCATGAGAAATGGTAGTATATAAGTGCAGAGAAGTGCAGAGAAGTCAAAAGTGTAAAAACTTTTACATTGTGAAAATGATCTAGAGTTCAAGATGTCAAATACATCTTTAGTTTTTCAACATTCACATTTTGTTAGTACCGCTTCTTGAAAAGCAAGTATCAAAATATATTTGAAGGCCCTTTTTTACAGCTGTCAAGATAACAGCTTAGAAAAAGGTTTTCTGGAACAATTTGCAGATCTAGTGGTGTACCATTGTTTGTATAGGCATTATAGTTAAATTTTTTATCCAGTACAAAGAGTGGAGATTATTGTCTTCATCTTTTGCCGAAATCCCACAGGAAAGCTATGGTATCTCTTCCTTAGACAGCGTAGTAGCTGTGTAGGATGGATTGCCCTAATTCCAAGTTCTTTCACTGTACCTATTTTTTACATCTTCGCTAGCCAAGGGTTACGATCCGCTCCTCTGCTCTTCACCCTTGGCAGATCTTGATTTCTGAAGCCTCAAATCCACAGATTTGATTGATTGCAGTTGGACAGTATTTCATATTTTTATACGACCGCAAAATTTTTGCGGTCGTGTTATGGTATGGCGCTGGCGTCGGCGTCGGCATCGGCGTCTGTGGACAGCATAACTTTGGTTCTAGTGGACGGATTGTTTTCAAATCTTAGTATGATTTTTCTTGGAACATTCTTGAGAAACATTTTTTCCTTTAGTTTTTGGCCCCGCCCATTTCAGAATTAGGGGCCAAAAAAGGGTTAAATTGGGTGTTTTCACATATTTGACTGTAGAATCTATTATTTATTGGATTTTGATGGGGTTTGTTTCAGTGTGTTCCTGAGGAAATTTCCAATCTGGAGTATGCCAACGGATTTCACGTAGCATGTACCGCTCACGAGATAAATGGGCCCAACAGGGGCTAATCTCAAAAAAATTATTTTTTTTATTTTAAGTCCGATTTTGATGCAGTTTTTTTCAATGGATTCCTTGTGAAAAATTAATATGGCACTCAGCTATTAGATTTTTGATAACTTGTTTCCTTTCCCAGCTATGAGGGGCCGAAGGGGCCAAAACTGCAAATTTGCAGATAATGTGGAATTTCTATTTTTCATTGGATTTCAATGGGATTTTTTTCTTTGGATTCCCCTTGATCTAAGCTTTCAGAGGTATGTCAACGGATTTGGCGTAGCTCTTACCGTTTCCGAGCTACAAGGGGTCAAAGGGGCCAAAATCGCAATTTTTCTAAATATGTCAAATCTTTAATTTTCATCGGATTTCGATGGGATTTTTTTCTTTGGATTCCTATTGATCTAAGCTTTCAGTGGTATGTCAATGGATTTGGCGTAGCTCTTACCGTTTCTGAGCTACTAGGGGTCAAAGGGGCCAAAATTGCAATTTTTCTTAATATGTCAAATCTTTATTTTTCATCGGATTTCCATGGGATTTTTTTCTTTGGATTCCTCTTGATCTAAGCTTTCAGATATATGTCAACGGATTTTGCGCGGCATATACCATTTCCGAGCTACAAGGGGTTAAAGGGGCAAAAATTGCAATTTTTCTAAATATGTCAAATCTTTATTTTTCATCGGATTTTGATGGGATTTTTTTCTTTGGATTCCTCTTGATCTAAGCTTTCAGAAGTATGCCAAAAGATTTGGCGTAGCTTTTACTTTTTCCGAGCTACAAAGGGTCAAAGGGGCCAAAATTGCAATTTTTCTAGATATGTCAAATCTTTATTTTTCATCAGATTTCGATGGATTTTTTTTTTTATTTCTATGGATGTAAAGTGTTAGTTGATAGTAACATATTTTGCATAGCTCTTACAGTTTTTTTTATCAATAAGTGATCAAAAGGGTTGATTTTTTCCGTAGTTTGTTTCCAGCTCATAACTGTGTCAAGCTTCTTTTTGTGTCCATCTAATTATTGTGTCAAGCTCTTCACTGTGTCCACATTCACTTTGAACTACTTTTGTTGAAGTTTCAGTGATCGACATGCTGCGGTCGTATCATGCTGCTCTCGGCGTAGCCCTTTATTAATATATAAAATGACAATAAAACTTTAAATAGAGTGTGTATTGATTTTTTGATTTTGCAAAATTCCAAGGATTTATAAAGTTTCTTTACTTTTGAGGGTTCATTTTCCTTGAATTACTTAGTATTTTTTTTTTTATTTTGACATTATTAGATACCATCAATGATCTATAATTTGTACAATAAATCATACTGAAAATCTTACTTCAAAAGGAGATAAATTTAGACTTGTGTCTCCAAAAATGTGGCTTGATCTGCCAAGGGTTCTGCCAAGGGTGAAGAGGAGAGGAGCGGATCGTAACCCTTGGCTAGCGAAGATGCTATTTTTACTAATAGAAATGATGTTATTATGAGGACTTATCTGCAGAAACAACGGAATATTCGTCATGAATGGAGGAAAAATATCTGGTGACATCAACATTTTTGAAAATTGATGTTGATTTAGTTCTCATTGACCCTTGAAGCTGATTGATTTGTTTTGGGATCATAGACTTCACAACCTTAATCCAATCAATAAAGTCTTCATCTTATTCACACTCAATCTATTTTCTTGCGTCCTCTGTAGCATCCATAAAATGTTTAAAATTTTGTTCCCAGTTGATGTGTTGTGGTGCACGGAATTTATGTCCTTTTGTAAGGATATTTCCTATGATTAAAGAACTTTAACTTTATGGAACATGTGGGCAAATAAAATTGTTGATGTTATTGGTGTTTCAAAATGTAAAAATGTGGGAAATGGGAATAGCCCAAAAAATGTGGGATTTGGGAAAAAGGGGCCAAAAAATGTGGGAATTGGGAAAAAAAGGTCGAAAAAATCTGGGAATTGGGAGGGCAGACCCCCGTCTCATCCTCCTCTATTATGTTCATCGAATTTCCCTTGCATCTTTGGAAGAATTCAAAACCTCAGTTCAATGAATACAAATCTAAAATACAAAATAAAGGATGATATTAAACAAGTTATTGGGCTTTTGACAGCTTACGTATTGTAAAATATCATTCTGCTCTACAGAATATGAAGCTTTGTACATTATTGCTCAAGGGTTGATATTTTACCATACATAGCTGTCAAGATCCTGAAAATGTATACTTATCTGCTCCAGAGATTTTGATTTTTGGAATTTACTCTAAGGGCAGTATAATGTCATTAATGAGCAAAAGTGGTCAAATTTTTAAACCACATTCTTAATTCTCCTGATACATTAGTTAATGAAATATTTAATGAGGTGAAAGATAAAAGTATATGGATGTCTCATGTAAAAAATTTGTTGAATAAGTTAGGATTTGGTTACCTTAATTAATAACTGGATAATTTACAATTTTATATTAATAAGATTGAACAAAGAATATTTGATCAATTTAAACAAAACATGTTAGGTTCATTAGCTAGTAGTGAAAAAATGTCATTTTTCAACAAAATTTATATTCCAGCAAAACGCCCTCCTTATATTGATATATGCAAATCTAAAAAAGAAAGATCCATTTTAAGTCAATTTAGGTTAAGTGCGCATACATTAGAAATTGAAAGGGGCCGTTACAAGAAAATTGAAAGAGATATGCGTATTTGTCTGTCATGTAATGATGAGAGCATTGAGGATGAATATCACTTCTTCTCAATATGCTCTCATTATGCATCACAGAGGAATATGTATATTCAGAAATTAAGTAAACATTCATACACAATGTCAAAATCTTATATGACTATTAAAGATATATCTTTTATATTTAATAATAACTCTATTGATATCCTAAAACTAACTGCCAAATGTTTGAAGTTAAGAAAAAGCTAAAGTCTGTTTGGCATATTTCAATTCAAAATTGTAATTATCTGAAACTAAATTATTCATTATTTTTAGTATTTATTATGGTAAAAATCAGTAACTGACACCCCACTGTCATGCCATGGTCAACATTGTCTTATATTTTCTTATATTTTCTATGTTTTAATTAATTGTAATGCCATAACCATTTAATAAGAATGTGTTTGAGCAATAAAATATTATTATTATTATTATTATTATTATTATTATATTTTTATACCCCCACTCAATAAAATGAAATATTATCCTATACCATCAGTTGTGTTCAAGACTAACTTATTGAATTTTGGAAAAATGCTTACAAATTCATGGAATACTAAATTACTATTTTTGATTATCTAATCTTCAAAATTATTTTTTGTTGAGGATGAAACATTAATTATGCCTTTGTATGCATTATTCCCTACAAACTGGATTTTTTCACCAACAACACTTTTGTCAAATTTTAAGGCTGCAATTTTCAACAAACTAATAGGGATTGACAGTATGACAGGTACCTCATATGGAGCACAACATGCTCACCCTTCCTGTGTACTCACTTAGAGTGCTTTAATTTGAACATTATTGTGGTATTCATGTTATTTTATGTTGTGTGTCTTTCCTCTTCCCTTTTTAGCTCACCTGGCCAAAGGCCATGTGAGCTTTTGCCATCACTCGGCGTCCGTCGTCCGTCCGTTAACTTTTATTCAAAAATCTTCTCCTCTGAAACTACTGGGCCAATACTAACCAAACTTGGCCTGAATCATCACCAGGGTATGCAC
>MJUU01052354.1:11664-24981 GCA_002080025.1 Modiolus philippinarum
TATTTGAACAAATTTTGTCCCCATGTACATTAACTCCATACCCTTGTATTTGTTCACTAAAGATTCAAGTTTTTTTTTAGTGCTTATTGTAGACTGTGTTATACTAGGACTTGACATCAACACTCAATGTTTAGCAATATAATAATTGTTCCAAAAGGAAGAAATATTATGACAATGTTTATAATATTTGTTCCAAAGGAACTTTTGTTATGCAGAACAAATATAGGTTGACACACGTACTTTGTATGTATACCTTACTAAATATAACTCTATTTTTGTGCTTTTGTCAAATCATTCTAAACTTGGTGTATTGTGCTTTTATATAATAAGCTTGTTGTATTTTGCTTTTGTTTGTGCTTGTTGATTTAAACTTATTTTATTGTTCAAAAATAATATTTAAACAATGGGATTAGGCACAAGTTTTTAGCTCACCTGACCCGAAGGGTCATGTGAGCTATTGCCATCACTTGGCGTCCGTCCGTCTGTCCGTCCGTCCGTCTGTCCGTCCGTCCGTCTGTCTTTAACTTTTTCAAAAATCTTCTCCTCTGAAACCACTGAAACAATTTTAATCAAACTTGGCCTGAATCATCAACAGGGTATCCTCTTTCACAATTGTATCCGATGAGTCCGAGGACCAAACAACATGGCTGCCGTTACTAAAAATAGCACATAGGGGTAAATTGCTGTTTTTGGCAAATAACTCGAAAACCGTTACAGATATAAAAAATCTGACAGGAGTAAAAGTGATCAGCATGGCAAGATCTACCCGCCCTGCAATTTTGAAGAAAATCTGATAACCAGTTTTGGAGTTATTGCCCTTTTTCCGGAAATTTTTCAAAATTTTAATATTTTTTATTTTTTATCAAAGAAACTAATAGCAGATAGAGGTCAACTTTAATTGCAAAAATGTTCAGCATATCAAGATCTACCCACCCTGAAATTTTGGAGAAAATCACAAAACCCTTATAGGAGTTATTGCCCTTTTTTCACAGAATTTTCAAAATTTTCATATTTTTCGTCTTATTTCCAAAACTATAGAAGATGAAGGTTAAGTGTAAATTGATAAAATGTTTGCCATGCTGTGGTGACTTCAAAGGTGGTGTTGAAAATCGATCGTTGACCGCCATTTTCAAAATGGTCGCCAAAAAAGGCGGGAAAATTCAACATTGTTCAATTTCAATAAGATTTGGTTTCCAAAAGATATTGATGTTGCGACTTCAAAACCAATGTTGAAAATTGTTTGTTGACCGCCATTTTCAAAATGGCCGCCAAGAAAGGCGGGAAAAATCAACATTGTCCGATTTCAATGAAATTTGGTTTCCAAATAGGTATTGATGTCGCAATTTCAAAACCGATGTTAAAAATTGTTCGTTGAATGCCATTTTCAAAATGGCCGCCAAAAAAGGTGGGAAAATTCAACATTGTCCGATTACAATGAAATTTGGTTTTCAAATAGATATTGATGTTGCGACTTCAAAAACTGATGTTGAAAATTGTTGGTTGAACGCCATTTTCAAAATGGCCGCCAAAAAGGTGGGAAAATTGAACATTGTCCAATTTCAATGAAATTTGGTTTCCAAATAGATATTGATGTTGTGACTTCAAAACTGATGTTAAAAATTGTCATTTTGTCAAAAAAGCCAAACAAAGAAATATAGTAAAACATGATCAGACTTAATACAGTTCGAGATATTGGTGGTGTTCCAGCTACCAAAGTTTAAGAGACTGAGGTTCAACTGTATAACTTACAATGTAAGCTTGATTGTCGTATTGTGCTTCATAGTTCTCTTCACAATATAAGAAATATATTTAAACTAGATTATAATGGGGAACCCCTGCCAAAATTTTTTTATGGAAAGGGGGACTTGGAATGTTTTGATTTCAGCAATATGCATTATCTGAATTATGAGGTGAACCCCTGCCCAAATTTTTTTTTTGAATGATGGTCTGATATGGGTTGTAATGGGTAGTGGGCTTTAAATTACCGTTGAAACTGCTGAATCTACTTGCCCAATTGGAACCATACTTGATGACAACTGTCCATAGTCGTTACCTTTCGATGAATGTGTCTGGTAAGTCTGCATGTATTCCAAGATGGCCGCCAGTGGGGACCATTGTTTAACATTGCACCCTATGTGGAAAACACGTTCAAAGATTTTCTCCTTTGAAACTTCTAGAAAATGAGACACTTTAACATTGGGTTACTTTGGGCTGCAGTTTATGCCAGTCATGGATCAGGTGAGCTATACAGGCTCTTTAGAGCCTCTAGTTCAACTTAGTATTGCCCTCTCTTGCTTGTTATATTATCAAATATCTTTTCCAGGATATATTTTCTCTCAGAATGTCAAGCAGATTTGGAGGGTATCAGAAAAGCTTGAATGTGGTCTTATAGCAGTCAACGAAGGTATTTACACTATGGCAGAAGCTCCATTTGGTGGCTGGAAAGAATCAGGACTTGGTTCAGAAGCAAGCAAATATGGAATAAACGAATATTTAGAAATTAAATATGTGTGTATGGGAGGACTTTAAGTATAGTTACTATTTTATTTCACTGTGAATTCTGTTTACTTGGATGAAATTATATACAAGCTTCAGAATAGACAACATATAAAAAATATACACATATTTGGTACAAGAGGCAAAAGAAGATTGTAACAAATAATATTCAAGATAATGTATTTTAAGGCTTGTGAGTAGAGTGTCCTTTTAACATATTTACTTCCCATTCTGGATAAATGTTTGTTTGTAATCAGTATAACAGGTATCAGTTAAAGTATTTATAAGGAATTTATATTTAATTTACAAACTTTCTACTTTATTACATGTTTGAGCCAAAGCTAGATAGTTACAACAGACTTTGAATGAGTGGTAAAATTAAGATTTTATTTACTGATTTATAAATTAACATCAGAGTAAGAATTCTATGAATAGTTCTATAATCTGAATTAGTTAATGTTGGTCAGATAACTGTCAGCTATCCATGCTCCGATTTAAATGTGGAATGAACACCAAGTATTTTATGTGATATTACCGTATATGTCATTGGATAAACATGAGAAGTTATTAATATGTAATATTGCACATGCCCTGAATGTAAATTTCATTTACTTTGTGAAATTTTATGCTTAATTCAGTTGAAATACATAAATTTGAAGTCATTGGTCTTGAATTTTGTTGAGGTCACCATACAGACTTAAGCTCATTTTTAGCTTACCTGAAAAAAAAATCACTAGGTTCACTTTATATATCACCTAGAAACTATGAAATAGTTTTCAAGGGTTTTGGTAGTTGCAACTAAACTATGAATTTAAATACACAAGTAAAGACACATTAACTATGAATTACTATTTATAATTTCCAATCCACAAAGAAAAATGAATTAATGACATTTCATCAAACTAAAATTGGTCCACAAGAATTCTGTTTTGTTTTTATCAGATTATTCATAAAGATTGTTATATTTTTTTTTACTTTTTGTTTAAAATGTGTTTTAAAGGATGAATTAATTGTTAGCAATATCAGTAAACACTAGTCCTAGCTGTTTTTTGGAACAGCTGTTTTGTTTTTTTTTATACCCTTAGTGCTTACTGATAATGCTAGAATTGTATTAATATAAATGTTTGTCTCTATAGTTTACTTAGTTTTAATTATTACAAGTACAGTTATATTGTTTTAAGTTCTTTTTATATATAATTTTTACCATAGATTTTTTGGCAAGATTTTCTGGTTAAAAGTTCTGCAGAGGAATTATATATTGGTTTTAAGACTTTCTGGTGCACTACATTCCAGTCAAAGCCTTACTAATTCCAGACCTTGACTTTATCTGCTTTATTGAGTGGCCAAGTTTTTTTCATGAATTTTAAATAGACATCAGGATCAGAATATTATAAATATCAGTCCATTACTTATCAAAGTTAGTTTATGTTCTTTGTTTGTCTGTCACCTAGTCATGGTTACATTTTAATTTGTGAGTAGATGTATTTGTTTTGTGCTTGTATTTGTGTTAGAATGAGCATGAGAAATAACTGATATTTGGTATTGGGGTTTGTCCTGTAAATATTAAAAATATTTTGTATGTTTCTTGCCAGTATTCCTTATTTTATATGATTTGAGTAATTTTAACTCTCCTTGCCCAGGACTAGAAGCCCTTAAGGTATCGCTTATAAACTTATTTATTTTATCTCTTTTAAATTGTTAATGTACTTTTCAAAAGATGTAATTATATATATTTGAAGGCAGCTAATTTAATGTATACATTTATCAGATTATTAATAAACATGTTTCTTCATGGTGCTTTTGTTTTATGTATGCATCAAAAGATAAATTATATGAATTAATATTAGAAACATATTTTTATGACAACAGTTAATTAGATTAATTGATTTAAAGTGAAGTTATGTTCAATAAAATTGAGGCTTTCACCCTGACAATCACCACCTTAAAAAGGTAAAGAGAAGGAGAAAGAGAAAGAAAAAATCCCCAGATCTCCCCAGCAAAGAATCCTAAGTTCATATAATGTACAATTTGTTTCTATACAAGCAGAGATCTTTGTTTTCTATTGAATTTCATTTATTTAAGGAGGCTTACTCCTGGTTTATATCTGGGATTTCTTGAAACCTATTTAAAATGACTAAGCATTGTAGACTTAATGAAATAGTAAAAAGAAATGTATAGATCGGTGTGCTTTTAACAGAGAAGGAAGACATTAAAAATTTGGCAGGAAATGGATTTCTCTTGATTTTCCCTTAATTCAACATCAGGACTATTTTTTATGTGAAAGCTTAGAAGTTATATCAAAAATTTTTTGAATCATGTCATCTGGAAAAAAGGGGGGTAGTATGAGATTTATCCTTAGGTTGAATTTTTTTTTGTGAAGGATGTATTCTTTTATGGTGAAACTTTGTATAAATATACATTAGGTTATAATTAAACAAAAATCATAATAAAAATTTATCCTGGCTACCAACTTCATGCTTCACTGATCATGGAAAAAAGGGGGTAGGACATATACACATTAGGATACAAATAAAAAAAAACATAACAAATACTTACCCATGCCACCAAATTCATACTTCACTGATCATGAAATATAGCATTGTTCAAAATAGGTGTGAGGCGGCCCTTACAGAAAAATCAGGCTTCTTGCAAATATTTGCAGCAACATTGCAGTAAACGTTTGCTGCAAATTTGCAGTAAATATTCAGAATTCGTATGCAAATTAGTTTCCCGCAAACATTGGCAACAAAAGTTTGCTGCAAAGTTGCAGCAAACGTTTCCCGCAAATATTTGCAGCAATGTTGCAGCAAACTGACCTGTGTGTGCCCTAAAATGTAACCTGATATCCAACTTTAAATCATTTCTGTTACACATAAGTGTATACACAACACATTAAACTTAGAACTATACAAATTGCAAGTTTATATGGAGAAAATTCTAATAAGGGTACTTAAATGACAATAAGTTAATTGTTTAAAAATTAATTTCTTATTTAACTTGAGACTTGTTTGTGAAATAAACTTTTTAAACAGTACAAAATCAACAAACAAAATTAGTTTTTAAATAGTGTATGCCCATCTCCTTGATTAAAATTAAGAATGTGAAAAAGAAAACAAAATTTTTTGAAAGTTACTACAGTTGTGCAAATGGATTTCTGTCATCCAGATAAAGGATACTTTACATAGATATATGCCTCCTTTGTTTTCTCATGATACATATAATAAGTAATTTAAATAATGTACACTTTTTTCAAATTCTAAATCGTAAAATCAAGAAATGAATCATAATACTAAAATAATGAATATTTACTTATCTGGACTATCCATCTACTACTAATGAGCCATTATGACATATTTCCAACAAAATAAAATTTTGCTTCCATTTCTATCTTTGTCCTCATTTGAATTGTGTGTACAACTTCCTAAGGATTAATCACAGTTAGTTTAACAATGGATAAAATAGCAATTTTGATAGGTTGTTTCATGAATAACAATTAAGTTTCTTGCAAAGTTGTTGCAAACATTTGTTGCAAACTTTCTGCAAACAAATTTGTTTGCTGGAACTTTGCAGAAACTTTGCAGCTAGCAGCAACAACCTGCAAAGTTACTGCAAACATTTCCTGCAAACAGATTTGTTTGCTGCAACTTTGCTGCAAATTTGCAGCAAAGTTTACATTTCTGTAAGGGGGCATTGTTTCCGTTAGACACATGTTCTTGCTATAAATTGTTTTTAACTGAAATCTATCAAAGATGTCTGAAATGGGATAAAATAACTCTAATTATAATTTTAAAAAAAAACGGTCTATCCATTCCATTTAGGGTAAATCCAGTTTCCCATCTTGAGTTAATGCCCTTTTGCTCAAACTTTTAGCATCTGGATTTAAAATTCAATGTACAAAATAAAGGTAATATTATATAGCTGGGCTGTTCTGCATTGCAAAATCTTCATATTTTTTTACACATGACTGTGGATTACCTTTGACTTGACCCATAGATCTATTCCAATTGTTCAAATTAGTTTTCAATCCCAAAAGGTAGATAGATTAATGCTGAACATATCTAAAAACAGCCCATTATCTTAGCTGACCAGTTTTATAACAAACAAAAATTCTATCAAACTGATTAAATAACTTTAGTTGATTGACTTTGGTTATACATGACCTCAAAAATTAAGTACACAGGCGAGGTAAAAGAAGGAAGAAGATGCTTTGTATACTATCAAGCATCACATAAACAATCACCCTTTGTACAAAGTGTAATCGTAAATGAAAGCTGTTGGAAAGATGCAAAGGTAACCAATGAAACTTTATGGCCAGCCTAACTGTTGAGAATACAAATCCAAATGAAGAAGCAGATGATGACAAGGTAGAAGTAGAGGAAGATGAAAGATTAAAGCTATATATAGCTGTATTCAACCCGAAGACATCACCATTAGCTAAACCGTTATTCTCAGTTTTGGGCTTGGGAGAAAATAAAAGTTTCTATGGAGATAAACACTCGGAAGGACTAAGCTTTCTTTTATTGTATCCTGGAAAATTCGTATTTTCAAAGCTTTCACCCAAAATACTTACATTGGAAAAGAATGTTGGAATACATTTATTATTATAATACCCATTTTAGCGAAAGAAATTCAAGACTGTTTGAGTATAGCAATAAGGAAATTTAGAGAGCAAAATTTGACAGCAGGAGAAATTCGAGACAATCTTACAGTTGAATGACCTTGAAAATCGGAGACTTTCTAGCTTACTTGAATAAGTTTTTTTCTCACGTCCTTGGATAGATACAACATCTGGGAACAGAAACTGGGTTTGTTACAGACAAACTCAAATGACTTGATAGTGTGAACGACAAGGTTACCAGATCAAATATCAGTATTTAATTAAAATGGGACAAAAGATACAAATACCACAAAACAGCTGCAAGACATTTTCCCAACCGTGTTCAACTGTTCCTGAAGCATACTAGTATACTACTCTTCCAGTGTTAAAACCCATTAGGTCATATCACAGATTACACTGTTGAAGTATCACATCGACTTCCGAGGCCATCTCATGTCCATATGCTTGCCTGGGTCAAAGATGCACCAATGCTCTAAAAAATACAGCAGAGTATATCGCAGAATTCCTTGAAAATAATGCCAGAAGATGAAGAAGACTCCATTTAGCTGATTTTATCTACTGTCCTGAAACATATAGTCATTGTGTAGCAATCTTTGGTTTCCTCGTCCCAACCCCCTTCAAAGCTAGACTACCGCCAGTGGCGGATTAAGGGGGGGGGGTTGCCGCCCCCCCCCCCCTTAGGTCGGAAAATATTTAAAATTCCTAGGGGTTTTTAAAAAAGATTGGGTTCCCTCCCCCCCTCTTAGCAGAAAGTCTGGATCCGCCACTGACCGCCTTGTTCAAACCATCGGATGAACGTTCAACTAAAGCTCAGCAACAAATATAATTTCGCCATATTTTCGAAGAATTAGAACACCCGTTGACTAACTTGTTGGTGCTGTTTGGTATACAGAAAAAGAATGTAGAAGTGCTTTATTCTTGGTTAAAGAAAGATGTAGTTCTTAAGTGATCACCATCTGTATTAAATGCCTACTGTTGCAATAAATGCATGATGAAATGAAAACAGGTCAATCAGAGATTGCAATCCCCGCTCACCTTTTTTGGACTAACACTAAAGTTTGGTTTTGAAAATGTATATATAGAAATCATCAATTAAAATTTAATTTAAATTGAAGTTTTTTGCAATCTGACTATTGAAAATGATCATCATTACTGTTAGGAATTGAAAAAGATATGGCTGCTAGGTAGAATTCCCAAAAAACAAGAGGTCTTTAAGACTTTCAGGAAATTTACCAAAATAAAAATCAAAGATTTTTGCAGTCTTTGTATTGAAAACGATGATTCTTAATGTAAGGAATTGAAAAAGGTATGGTTGCTAGGTAGAATTCCAAAAAATAACAGATCTTCGAGAGTTTCAGGAAATTTACCAAAATTAGAATCAAAGTGTATTGCAATTTGACTTTTGAAAATGATCATCATTACTGTTAAGAATGGAAAAAGATATGATTTCTAGGTAGAATTCCAAAAAATAACAGGTCTTTAAGACTTTCAGGAAATTTACCAAAATAAGAATCAAAGTTTTTTGCAATCTGACTATTGAAAATTTTCATCATTACTGTCAGGAATTGAAAAATATATGGTTGCTAGGTAGAATTCCAAAAAATAACAGGTATTTTAGACTTTCAGGAAATTTACCAAAATAAGAATCGAAGTTTTTTTGCAATCTGACTATTGAAAATGATCATCATTGCTGTTAGGAATACAAAAAGATATGGTTGCTAGGTAGAATTCCAAAAAATAACAGGTCTTAAAGACTTTCGGGAAATTTACCAAAATTAGAATCAAAGTTTTTTTGCAATCTGACTATTGAAAATCATAAAATAAGGCACCAAAAAAGATATGGTTGCTAGGAAAAATTCCAAAATTCCAAAATGTAATGGGTCTTTGAGAGTTTCAGGAAATTTACCAATATAAGAATCATATTTTTGAAATTTAAATGTTCATACTAGCTGATGACATTAAAGAGTTGCTTAATTAAATGATTTCATGTTAGAATTTCAAAAATTATTGGTCTTTGACATTTTCAGGAAATTTACCAAATTTGGCACCGAAGCCAAAATTATATAAATTCTTATCTTCGATTCCAAAAGCAATTCAAGTAATTCCTCATGAAAATGTAAACCACAAAATGAAAATTATACATAAAGTTCCAATCATATGCCGAGTACTTATTGTTTTAAGTTTTTTGGTCCCTTAAGGACATGCCCCCGGGGTCCATACCAAATGTCCGCTATCATTAGCAAATTAGATAAACATAATGGAACTCATATAGAAAGTTTCAGCTTCCAAACATAAATCTTCAGATGATTTCACATATTACTGGATAACTCGAAATACAATTTCGCTCATTATTCCGCCCTGAGGGCAAATTTCAAAATTCCGAAACCTTCGGCACAGACAACTTTTAAAGTGTTACTTATATCCTTAAAACCAGGTTTCTGCAACTTAAGGTGAAAGAGGAGTTCTAGCTGAATCGTTTTTTTGGACCCCTAAAGGCCATGCCCTGAGGGGTCATACGAAAATTCCGGCGCCTTCTGTGAAGTTGCCACATAATATGTGAGTCGAATCCTGGTTTTCAACTTTCTAGCCCAAATAGCCTTGGCGATTTCTCCGATTATTCGATATCGCGAAAATTCGTTTTCGCCCATGATTTGCCCCTAGGGCGTTTGACAGAAACTCTGAACCCCTAGAGCGCTAGTGCAGATCATACTCTAGTATGTTGCCAAGTTTCAAATTTCTACCTTTTATAGTTCCAGAGCTATTGGGGAGCACTACACACATACGTATGTACATACGGACGGACTGCATTACATAATCCCCCTACTTTCGCTAAGCGGGGGGATAATCATGCAAGCCTATTTAGACTACAGTTTATGACTAATGTCAACGATTGTGTCATTATCAGAGAGGACATTAGAAGATGTGTTAATAGCTGTCCATACATACATGTCTACTGAAATGTCTACAGAAATCCATGATGATTCTTTACCAAACCCTTCGGGAAGTTTTGAATTTGATTATTATTCCGTAGTGCGACTGTGTTTTATCAGCAGACTAGGCTCTTTGAGCTATCCGGCAGTTTAGCGGTGAGGACTCCTCGACCAATTTTTCTAAATTACGTTTTGTCTATTCTTTCCTTTTCAAGATTGTGGTCTTAGAGTTAGTGGTCTACCTGTATTGGGTTGTATTTGTATACTATAGGGAAACGGGATAGAAAAAGGGGTGGTTTGGGTACCCATAAACCGGTTTAACCCTACCGCTGGCTGTTGCTAGTGCCGGTACCAAGTCCGGCTATCCCGAGTTTCTATCGTTATCTATGTTTGTCTTTTGTCATTTTATTGTTTTTCTTGTGCGGTTCCCTGATTAATTGTGACATGAGATTGTAATGTTTCCTGTTATCTTTCCTTCATTAATATATTCTGGTACTCAACACCTTGGAGCAAAGATGTTGGTTCGAAGTGATGCTCAAAAAGTTTTGACACATCGGGAATTACGCTGGCAAGGTGCTATCGTTACCCCTCACACAAGGTTCAAGACTGATAGTCTTTATTGATACAGGTCTACCTGAGAACAGAAATAGGCTCTTCAAACCGATTAAAGTTCTAAACCAGTTGGACGAAGATGAGGTATTTCTGGCTGAGACTTAAGACAGATATTAAGCAGGGCCAAATAACCTATAGGATCTTAAAACCATAAAGAAAGTGAAGCCAGCACAACAGATAATAAAGGCGAGGATAAGGAAAAAACAGGACCAATCATTTAAAGATACTAGTATTCTCACAAATGATACCAAGAAAGGCGTCTGCTGTTGTCAGATACTATCAATTGCCAAGGAGAAACAGGTTGAAAAGTATTATTACAGTCAGCTGTCGCTGTACCGCCCATGGGGACATGAGGTAGAAGAACTATCTCCTTATGTACAAAAACGCTTATATAGAACAAGATTTGAAAAACTACGCAGAAGAAGTTGTATGTGTAGAAAGACACGGAACATTTTGGGCTTGTAGAGGATGCATGAGAGAAGAAAAGGAAATACTCGCAGAGATGATGGAAGATCTTGATGAACCGCTTTAAGAGTTTTAATTGCTTTGGAACATAATAGTCCTTGGATGATCCATCAAAGTATATGTTTTTATGTTCAAACCACACCCAAGAAGGCTTGACCGGGGAACAAAGTTTAGCCTAGGACCTACGATTTTTTTTCTGAAATTATTTATTAGTATTCTTGTATTCTTGAAACATTTGGAGCCGATGGCAAAATGTTGTAAACTACTAATTTTTGAAATCCGTTTGATACATCAAGTTTATATATTATTGAATGGTAACATGATGGCCCGCCTTCAAAATATTGATATATTTTAGTACGAAACAAATCTAAGATGGCCAGCATGACTGATCATAGTTTTACATTTGCCCTATTGGATTTTTTTTTAATAATCAAAATCAAATTTTTAAAGCCACTTTATACAGCAAGTCGATATTAACTAGGCATTGAAACATGAAGATAGTCTAAAAAAGACATAATTTTACTACCAATGGACCCTGAGACCTCAGTCCTTACATTGGACCATTGTAAAAACAGACCAATAGCCAAATAAGCAATGCAGGCCGCAGTTATGTGATCCTCTGTTTCATATTCCTCACTGTTGGAGCTAGGGTTCGGAACGGACATCTGTTAGAACCATTGCACAGACTGTTAACAGTGTATTTGCCGTCAACAACAAGGCAGAAGGCGGTGATGTTTCTGTATGTGCCCCTGCTGTAGCTGCAGCCTATAACATCTCGGACTATACATGTTGTGCAGCATTTCTATTACAACGACGAAAAAAGACGCGATTGCGTACCCCTCAACAGAACCACTTGTTGTAAAAGAAACATTTTCAAATATTAAACTAAACTAATTGTAATAGATAAAATATCAGTTGTTGGAGTAGTCTTTCCTGGCTATACATCGACTTTTGTGTGATGTAATCTCCATTTTACTTCCATTTCGTGATATTTGGTGATCTGCTTCAGCGACCAGAAGTTGCACACATACCAACAAATGAAATATCAGAAATATATATGAATCTCTCTTACAAACCCAAGCTACCAGAAGTCGCACACATACCAGCAAAGGGAATATCAGAAATTTATGGATCTTTTGCAAACCTACGTTGATATATTGGAACTTATAGAGGTCCAATGAAAAAAAGATTGATAAAAATTTTGTTTAGTTTAACCAAGTCAGGTTTGAGAAACATTGAAATGCTGTATAGAAGACATATCACCAACATCAGAGAGAGTTATCCGTCAAAGGCACCACATCTTTGCCTATAATCGAGACGCTCAATATACCAGCATGTTGAATTCTCTCTCTTTTTCTCACTCTACATATAACCTGCCAGAGATTCAAACTAGATGATCAAACTAGGAGATTAGCAATATCACCTTTTCTGATAATGTTGGAGGATTGCACAAATTTAATTCTATAATTTTGAAATTATAGTCAAAAAGATTAGAAAAGACGAAAAGAACACAGAACATTCCCCAAGATCATTGCGAAAAGAATACACCTTATATATGGGGAGATATTATCCATGATGAACGAGGTTAAACTGAAGATTGTCCGTGAAAAGGATCTTTTAATAAAAGACAATTCTACATTGTTATACCAGTAAATGGAACCAAAAATTAGAAGACGTGCATATTCTTGGAACAGTAGATGCATCTAAACTCAAAGTAAACCATGCTTCTTTTGAAGAGATAAAACGACGGAAAAAATCCGAGTTCATATCTTTAACTTCTTTTCACTTGTCGAAAAGCAAAGATACCTTCCTAACGATCAATCTCCTTAATATCTGCTATTAAATACAGACTTTCTCATTAGACATAGTTATCTCCGTGACCGCCTTATTAATCTTGAAAGGCTTAAAAAAATCCGTCTCATACGATTATTAAAAAAAGTTATTTAATAGATATCAGTCCCTTGTGGATAAATTTGAAGTTTCTGTCCGAACTCTGATCAAGATTCTTTCTTTACTCAATACTGGGATGTTCATTTCTTTTAACTGTCTGACGTTTAAATGGCAATAGCTGTTGAAAAGCAAAGATACCTTCCATACGACCAATCTCCTTAAAATCTGCTATTACATACAGACTTTCTCATTAGACATAGATATCTCCGTGACCGCCTTATTAATCTTGAAAGGCTTCAAAAAAAT
>MJUU01052354.1:41427-82649 GCA_002080025.1 Modiolus philippinarum
TGCACAATAAACATAGTGAAAACTTAGCTACAGGTTGACATTATTTTCTTTACCATTGGAACATAAAATCCGATTGTATATTTGACTTTTTCACAAAGTTGTTGAACTGGGAAAGGGATGTAACTGTGAATATATGCACAAATTGTACATATGGTGGAAGTGTTGTTCTATTGCATGCGCACGAAGAGTTGTTATTTTAAAAGTGTATAGAAATTTTATTAATTATCCTCGCGAGTGGACATTCCACGATCATTGGAGGTGAAGATAACAGATAACAGAAATGAAAGAAAATATCGCCGAGCGGAGCGATAGGCGAAAATTGTTTATTTTTTTTTCTTAGTAAAACATCAGGATATTTATTAAAAAATACACGATTGTCCAAAAAAAGGGGGGTTCCAACCCCTGGAACCCTCCCCCTTGGATCCGCCAATGATATCTGTTTAAAATCCCGAATCCCGAAAAATGGCATTTGCAATTCCCGGATCCCGTTAAGGGTTAATCCTGAATTCCCGTTGAATAAAACGGCTGATCTTAGCCGCGCCCCGAAAAGGGTCCTTCCGCCCCTCATAAGTGAAGTCACAAAATGTTAAGATAAAAATTGTTTAAATGACAATCAAAGGAAGCAAGAGAGCCCGAAGTCAAAAGAGGGAGCAAGACCTTTTCTGTTAATGTGTTTTGACCCACATTTTCACGGTTGCCGTTGCTTTTTATGTTTTTGATAACAAAAATCCATTTTAACTGTTTTTGTACCATTCGATGTTTTCTCAGTGTTCTATTGAATTTTTACTTTGTGTTGAAAGAGACGTAAAGCCCGACGTAAAGATACTATATGTTTATGATATAAATGTTTCTCTGCTGTAAAAGCATGTTATAAGCAGGGACTATATATTTATCTTTATCGGCAATATGTACATTTTTCTCTTTGATCTTACTGATATTGTCAGTATCTCTATACTGACCTAATACAAGAAAATATCAGGCAATGACGTCACGAATATGACATTGCCGATAAAAACGGCAATAGTGGTAGTTTTGAAGGTCTCGACAGAAAATATCACTAGTATCACAACTCGTCCTATCGGACTCGCTGCGATACGATATTTTCTGTCTCGACCTTCAAAACTACCATTATTCTATATATATATTCTATTCTATATATAGTTTCAAGTCAGTTTTTGGCCACAGAATTCAAGATTGTGAACCTTTTAATGAAACCATCTTGCCACCCATCCTTATCAAAACAACTTTTTTTTTAAATAACATTCCCGTTTAAATATCTTATTGAGCACTTCCTGTAGCACGTGTTCTGAAAACATGTTTAAATTTTCCGCGGGAAAATAATTATAAAATCACGTGATAGGAAGTTTCCATGGTCGTTTGCTGAGAATCACATGACAAACAAAATATTGACAAACGTGGGGACCTTGGCAAGGTGCCCTACAGGTATGAAAACAGAAAGTAGCGAAGATGGTAAAGTAATCTGAACATGAAGAAAGTCGAAACCCGCTTAACAACTCTGCCAGGAGTTCTCGAAGAATATGTCCCAGAATACGACCCTAATTTATCGTTGTAAGTTGTTTACATTGGCGATGTATTTTGATATGGCTTACGCGTTGCAGATCGTTATAGAAATCAATGAATTATTAAAATATACGCGTATAGCATTTTCTTATGACAATCACTCTACATTAACCAAAAAATCTAATGTATTCTTTGCTAAATACAATGCATACGCAGACGACAAGTTGTTCAACACACAAGCAAAATAAATGAGGAAATATTGAATGACCAAAGCACATGGGGATCTACAATCAAGTGACTAGGTTGAGTACCTTATCTTGCCAGGTACCTAATCTTGTCACTTCCCATATCAACTAATGGTTTTAACTTTCTGATGAAGGTAGCAGTTTACATACAGTGCTGCCAAATCAAATCTTGTAATACATAGGGTTGCACATCGTTTCCAATCCGGATTTGACTCGTCATTTAGACGAGGTCATCTTGAGTCAACCGGAGGAAAAATGACATCACCCAACATTCGACTGATTCGAGCAAGGGACATATATTTTCTTCAAACGAATCTTGCGTTGTTATTCAACATACGAGTAAAAATTCGTTTTCAACTAACAAAGAAATCCACGAGGAACATTGCCAACCCACAAAAAACGAAACTTGAATGGAAATGAAGAAATTACTTTCTTCGTCTATCAGCGTCTTGGAACCAGTTTTGTACCAGATTACTCCTTGTTTGTCTTAAATAATGAGCGATCCTGCAAATGCGCAATCGGTGTATTCATCCGTCATAACCTAAAAGTAAGATAAAATAACAATATTAAAAAGAACATGCATACCAATCTTTAGTTAGACCTAAATTAGAATACTGCTTTACACCAGTGAAAATAAACACATTGATAGAGTTCAGTCTCAAGAAGCAATATATACCATACCTGTTTAACCTCCCACACCCACTAATTAAACTCATCAAATCTCCCACTGAAGAAGCTAGGTTCTCCATCATTGGAGACCAAAATCTCCTTCAAAAAGAAAAAGTCTCCCATAATGTCCCACAAGGCCACATTTGCAAAATAATACAATAGTTTAAGAATACAATTGTTATTTTCATACAAAAATTGAGAAATAATTGATTCATGGCAGGTATATGGTTATTGGAAATTTAACCATGGGCTGGGCTGTATTCGAATTTAACCTAGAACGTTAGCGAGGGGTTAAATTTACGGATTTAAAGGCCAAGCCCATGGTTAAATGACAATAACCATATACCTGCCATAAATTATTTTTATTCATATATGACAGAAAATGGAATTTTCCGTTCTGAAGCGACCTAAGAGAAGGCAAATTTCTTGCCTCCATTGCTGTCTATGATGTCATAAAACATAATCTGACGTTTTCATTTTTCAAACAGATTTTCAAAATTCAAATCTAAAGCAAAACAATATACATTAGGCATATGACTGGCATGATTTTATTAAAAGCTGTTCTTAATCTTTATTTCCTTGATAAACTAAGACGAACAAGTTGTTTTTCACCCCTTTTACTCGTATTCCGATACAGTTTTTGCATATGCGAAATATACGGTTATCGAGTATTTTACTGGTTGACCATTAACAAGAGCCACGTTAGAATGTTTATTTTACTGCTTTAAGTAACATACTAAAAAAATTAGGGTCAGTAGGTCGGAAATTGTTTTTATATATTTATTTTTTTTATTTGGTACATCACCAACCCGATCTGGAAAATTCGCGTGATTTTTCCGAGTCCGATCCGCAATTACTTTTATAAACCCAAACTTGCGACTGTCACATTGTTTTGAAGTAATATTTGGTGATTTTCATGGATTTTAACCTCCTAAATACGTTTAAGGACAGTTTTGAACGCTTTTTAGCTTCTCAAAACAATTTCATGTTTAAAAAGTTCTTATGGGTATATCGTGGAAACCTGTAAACGAAAACAGGGTCGGTCAATATCGGTTGGGTGATGTCACTTTTTTATTTTTTGTGAAGAAGGAATAAAAAATTAGGGTCGGGGGTATAAAATAGGGTCGGTCGTGTTACTGGAAACACAGAATTTTTTTTTAGGCCTTACATGTACTGAAAACAATTATTACTTAGGCAATATGACAATAGAAGCCACCAAAGCTATTAATTGTGTTGTTTTAGTTAATTGGTCTCAGCTAATTACTCATTTTTCTTTTAATGTTATCACAAGGAAAATTACAAAAGAAGGTTGTCACGCAAAATCTCCCACAAACAAAAACATTTATGAGGGAGATCTCCCACATAGTCCTCTGTATAGGTTAACGCCTATGGATATATAGTACGTCACAATACCAATAGTGTGGCAGACATAATGGCAGAATTAAACTGGACAACACCACAAGAAGGACGCTAAAATCAATCTTCTAATTTTCCAAAAACATAACATCATATGTTACAACATTGAGATCTAAGCAGAAACATATTAATATAAATCCAGTCAAAAACAAGATCCACCTACCAACAGACTTACAGACAATACAATACAGTTAAAACAGGTATGAATTTCTTTTTTTCAGCCAAACAATAAAGGATTTTAATAAACTACCACCAAACACCACAAATACATGTATCAATTCAACTCGAAGCTTTAAGAATACACTGACATATAAAGTATTTCTTGACACCTACATTCACTCCAAATATAAATCTAGTCCTTTTTGTAAATAAATAGTAAAAAAAAATGTAAAGTCTAAAAAAAAAAAAGAATAAAAATAAACCATTTATACATTCAAAAATAAAATTGCTTAAAAATAGGAAACCTCTTTCACCATGCTCTGGAAAGTAATTTTCACAAGTTATGGTTTTCCAAAGCAAATGATTGAGTTTTACCAAAAAAGTAAAAGATCAAAGGAAAATTCTCAAAATGCGTGATTCTCATGAAATTTGTGTGAGACTTGGCAGGTTTGTGTCTTTGAATTTGGAACTCTTTTCAAAGTTGAAAAAGTGGATTTTAAGGCTGTATCAAATGGCAAGACTGTCAGCCAGTAAGTAATCACACAGTTGGTAGATATTTTCATAGGAGAATACCACTTACCTCCTACAAACCATACCAAATTACTAAAATAAGTATAACAGTACATCTCAGCACAATATATTTTGAATAGAAATTAACAGATTATGCTAAGGCTTAAAATAAAATAAGTTGTGTTTCTGGTTATGGTCCTCTGAAAAATTTGGGTCCGTAGGTCGGATTTATTTTTTTTCCTCCAGATCGATGTCTTTGTGGTTTGGACGTTTCTGGTCGCTAATTTAGGGTGACCCAGAAAATAGAACCGATTCAATAAATCTGTCCCCACAGTCAGTTTGTGACGTGTATATCTTTTGTCAGCTTCTGTGTTAAAGAAAACACAATGTCATCTAATGTGGAAGGCAACAGACAAAATATTGTATACATTCATACACAATGTAGCATTGTGTCATCATTTTACAAAGGAACTGTCAATTATTCAAATAAAAGCCAACAATGAATCAGTCACAACATCACTGCATTTGATTGGTCAAAAAGATCAGGTAGGGACACATTTATTGAATCGACCCTATACCACTCCGTTTTCGAACTTACTGTAAGACTACATCAAATTGATTAATAGATTCTCATCAACACCAGCCCCATTTTTTTCTAAGCTAAAATTTTTTTCTATTTTCAATAATTCAGAAATTTTCTTTAAATTCCTATCAATTTTATTGAAAATCAGTAAAAAAAATAAAATAAAATCCTACCACCCACCCAAGATTTTTTGTTACAGGTGGATGAGAATCTACAAATTAACTAGAAAGGGCCTAACCGGAAATAAAACAATGGCACAAAAACAAGTGTTCTTGGCTTAATCTTCGATCTTGATGAGTAAACAGCATTCAAAGACAAAATTTGATCAATTAATGCGCTCAGATATGAACAATATCTAATGACATCTTCATATCGCTCTAAAAATCGGCAAAGTTTTACCAACGGAAACGAAAACGTGGTCGGTCTGGCATCTATATTTTTTTGAAGTCTGAATAAAAAAGTTTGAGTCAGGTGGTCTAGACTAGGGGGTGGTCCAACTTGAAACACAACTATTTTTTTAGGCCTAAACTTTGTCAATCCCAATCTTCAGAAAGCCAGAACTATGCTGCAATATAGCTGCTTTTGTAGCCATTATCTCTCTTTCTCTTGTCAGAGCAAAGTTACAACAGAGGAAACCAATATTTTTGCTATTTTGACAAATGCAGGATGCAAGACAACCTTTTGATGAGTAAATAATGGGTTAAGCCGAGTGCAGCATGATATGTCCAAGGCATGTCCAACACTGAAATTTGAACAAGTGTAATTCAATATGAATGAGGACACAGTAGACAGCATTGATACAATAATCATATAAATGGACACAATAAAGAGCTTGACCCAGTAATTAGCTACACACAAACTAAGGAAAATAAAAATTAGCCCTTATGATTCCTTATATTGATCGTAAATGGTAAGAGGTATGTCGAATTGGTCAATGGTGAACATACTACTTAAACTATACAATAAAGGGAATCCGAAGAAACAAACAAAATCCAACAAAAATATAAAAGATCTACATATTTCAAAAATTGCAGTTTTAGCCCCTTTGACCCCTTATAGCTCTGAAACAATATGAGCTGTGCCAAATCCATTGTAATACTTCCAAATGCTTATATCAAGAAGAATCCAAAGAAAAAAATCTCATCACAATCTGATGAAAAATAATGATGTCACATATTTCCAAAAATTGTGATTTTTGCCGCTTTGATCACCTGTAGCTCAGAAACCAGAAGAGCTTCACCAAATCTGTTGACATTTCAATGAAAGCTTATATCAAGAGGAATCCAAAGAAAAAAAATCCATCGAAATCGGATGAAAAATAAAGAGTTCACATATTTCGAAAAATTGCAATTCTGGCCACTTTGACTCCCTAGTAGCTGGAAAACAGTAAGAGCTATGCCAAATCTGTTGACATAAAACAGAAAGCTTATATCAAGAGGAATCCAAAGAAAAAAATACCATTGAGATCCAATGAAAAATAAAGATTTCGTATATTTAAAAAATTGCAATTTTGGCCCCTTTGACCCCTAATTGCTCAGAAACGGTAAGAGCTACCCCAAATCCATTGACATACTGCTGAAAGCTTATATCAAGAGGAATTCAAAGAAAAAAATCCCATTAAAATCTGATGAAAAATAAAAATTTTAGGTAATCTGCAAATTTGCAATTTTGGCCCCGTTCAGCCCCTCATAGCTGGGAAAGCAAACAAGTTTGAAAAAATCTAACAGTTGAGTGTTACATAAACTTTTATAAGGAATCCATTGAAAAAAACTACATCAAAATCGGACTTAAAATGAAAAAAAAATTTTTGAGATTGCCCCTGTTGGGCCTCATTTATCTTGTGAGTGGTATATGCTACGTGAAATCAGTTTAGCATACCCCAGATTGTAAATTTCCTCAGAAGCGCACTGAAGCAAACCCCATCAAAATCCAATCAATAATTAAGATTCTATAGTCAAGTATATGAAAGCGCCCAATTTCCCCCTTTTTGACCCCTTTTTCTAAAACGAGCAGGGCCACTGACTTATAATTAAAATCTCAGTTTATGCATGTGCAAAGATACATCATACTAAAATTTAATAAAGCTCTGTCCTCTAGAAGCAAAGTTATGCTGTCCACAGACACCGACAACATGGACGCCAAGGCCATAGGCATACCATTATACGACCACAAAATTTTTGCTTTCGTATAAAAACTACTTAGAGAACTCATTTAATTTTTTTTAAGTCGGTTTGCTCCTCATGTTTTGGAATTTATGTAAGATTTTTTGAATTCTCTTGTTTTATTCATTTAAAAACATTATAATTTTTTGCCCATGGAACCCTTCTTTTTTTTCCATAATTTTATTTTATGCATCTTGATGAACATTCTGTGAAAATTTCATTAAATTTTTTTTACTCTGTCACATTTGTTCATGGTTAAAACCTTGCTCATGTTAATCCCATAGAAATTCAGAGGAGTTCAGTTTCTTGCCAAATTTTTGCTCACTTATATCTCAAGAACAAGTCCATTAACCTATCAATTTTTTTCACAAAGATTACTTCTTTCTAACAGAAAATCACATTTATTTGAAATCCTATTTTAGCCTAACAAACTGGACATACAGGCTAGTCATATTTATTCTATACTGAAAATGCTATTAAAAATTGAGAGAACTTTGAAATCTAAAATACCCTCATAAAAAAATTGACCTCGAGTTGGTCCCTATTGACAAAAAAAAGAACAATTGCTGTCTGGAACAAATGTGTATGTTACTGATAACTGCCAACCATTAGGTCAAACACAGCTCTACATATTAACTTTAATTCAATTGAAGATATTTGGTACAATTTCCTGATTTTTGGAGGATATGACCATGATATAATTTACAAATTTTTGTATGAGTTGCATTTCTTTTCGGTTGGTATCAATATATATAGAACGCGGAGAAATTATTTTTTTTCTTTTATCTGCAAATGCAATCTATATAGCTAAAAAAAAAATTAGTTGGTTTAAAAATACACATAATAATTATAAAGAATTTGAATGAGCTTACTCTGACACATACTTGCACGTCCACATATCCGCTGATCCTGAAATTGCATCATATACATGAGAGTCTATCTGCAAAATGCGTACCCATTTTCTAGTCAATTCATTAAATGAAAAAAATGTAGAGATGAAAGACGAAACAAATTTGACAGTGCCAAAATCAGCTGATGATAGCATGTTTAGGAAGGAGATTACGGTTGATTAGTTTATACTTCTTTTATACAGAAGAAGAAGCTTAAGAGCATCAAGAGATGAGAGCCCTCCAGTTAAAACATCTACTCCAAACAAAATAGAAAAATCAAGAACATCAATATATCAGTGCCAGCGTCATGGTAGAGAACAGACTCCACATACGCCACAGACAAGAAGTGCTTCTGCAGGTGCCATTAGTACAACTAAACGAAAAAAAGTGGATCCACGGCAGGTAAAGAAAGTACCCTAAAAAAATTTGGTATGGTATGGAAATACATTTAAATGTCTTAGTTTAAATTAGTTGTAGTTCGTACAGAATCAACACAAAGAAATCACTGTTAGTTTTCAGGTTGTACATTGTACATGTATTGCATATCTGTTTCTGTATCTTGAGAGCTATTACTCGAATTTATTGAACGTGTTGGGCGTGGCTTAATTTTCTCTGTCTTGTAGGTAATTTTAACACGAATAATCCTGACATAATTGACCCGTGACCAGTCAATTCAATTAAATAGAGTAATATGTATTTTCTTATCAGACTTTCAGGAATTTTTTTTTTTTTTTGAATTTTTATTTCTTATAAGTTTTTTAAACTTGGAAAAAGTCATTTGGTATACCATTGTCCTTTTTATTTTGTCTTCGCCAAGGAAGTGCATCGCCCAGTTACATTGAATTTTCATCACTGACATTCCTATATGGTTACAAATGCACAATTATTCATAATGCTATTTCCATAGGGGGGCACCCCAGTTGGGCGCAATTCTAAAAATAGATGCAACCTGATTTCAACTCCGGGATCCCTCTTATAATTTTTCGGAACTGAGATCTTTCAAATTTCGGAACGAAAAATGGGGGTTCCCATTGCTCTTCCTGGTGAAAATTGGGGCTATAAAAAGGGTCGGTATTTTTATGGAAAATGATTTAAATCCGACCCTCGACATAAACATCCAAGATTCAGGTCAAAGATATAAAAAGTGAATAAATATTAATGAATTCTATATAACTAGTGTATAGTTGATTTTATTATAATAAGTTTCCACCAATCCCACATACTGCAATGCTTAATTCTGAATTTCATCTTGGGGTAAAAAACTAGATGTATTCCGAACAACATTAATTGCGCAATTGCAACCATATTATATATATTCTCCATTGTAAAATTGTGACCTGATGAAAACAGGAGTTGTCTCTCTTGTTAAATTTTGATATGACTTATTTCAGAGAGAGGATGAATGGGTAAGATATAATGTTTTGTGATCATGTGATTTTAAGCTTGATGGTTTGAATGTGTGTGTATAACAAACTAAGGTAGATAATGCTAAATAATGTCATAATCATTTAATCAATCTTTCTGGCATTCTATTATAATATTTTCTAACATAATATTAAAGAAAACAGGAAAAATAAAGCTAGTTCAATTGATTAATGCTCGTTCATCTTGGCATTTATTTTATAATAGTTTAAACTTATTGTTTTGGGGTTAATGTATATACATTTTGATGTAGTGTTTGTTTTTGGCTGGATAAATCACACACTTAATTCAGAAATAGCTGTGCTGGGGCCATTCTAAATTGTAGTGTCTGAGAGGATAAATTTGAGATTTTACTGTCACAAGTTCAGTTTTTTTTTGGTTGCATGTCATCGCTGCTATAAATCCAATATTTGCAACAGTAAAATCCAAGATTTACCCACATAAATCATAAAATACAGCATAGTTTATGTCAATTCTAATATAAAATTGATTGATCATGATATTACAGGGACTGGGCAATTTTAGTTGTTTAGTATGATTATAGGCTAAAGGTTTGAGTATTTATTTACACTTATTCAAATGAGTCCTCTATTCATAAATTAAAGCATTTCCAGCATACATAAGTTACCCTTGCAGTACTAGTATTGTAGAAAAATAAGTCAGCTTATGTACTTTCTTTAAGTATTTACCAATCATATTTAAACTTTTGACAAACATGTAAATATTGAATTGTACAAAATTGGTTTCTGATTTTCATGTGTACTGGTCAACCAACATGGCTTCTGTTTGTCAGACTCAGAAAAGGGAGAAAATTTGACTTTATGTTTATTTTTAGGAAATGAGGTATCTTTTCAAGCCATGTTACCTCTAGTTTTGGATCTTTCTGTATATTTGTTTAAAAAAATTAGAAGGGCTTACTGATGAATGGAAAGTGAAAGGGCTTGAGTATTTGACATCTGTATTCCTTTTTCCCTAGACTTTTCATGTGGAACCACAATCTTTGATATCATGAATTTGGCTTAAGTCTGCTTTTTATACCCCGCCACAAGGTATTATGTGATACCATACCGTCCATCTGTCCTTGAAGATTTCTGACTGATAACTTGTGAACGAAATTACATAAGGTCTTCAAACTTGTAACTTGTTTACCACAAAACTCAGACCAAGTTCGATTTGGGGTTCAGAGGTCCAAGGGGTTCTGGAGTTATGCCCCATTAAACTGTGAAATTTTGTTAATTTTAGGGTTTCCGACTGATAACTTGTGAATGAAATAATCTATTGTCTTCAAACTTGGTATGTGACTTGTTTACCACAAAACTCAGGCAAAGATCGATTTTGGGTTCAGAGTTATACCCCTTGGAACTTTGAAATTTTGCAAATTATGGGGTTTCCGACTTATAACTTGTGAGTGAAATAACACACTTTCTTTAAATTTGGTATCTAAGTTGTTTACCATAAAACACAGGCCAGAAGGATCTGGAGTTATGCCTCTTTAAATTTTGAAATTTTGTGAAACGTGGCGGGGTATCATGTAATGCTCTATTACTATTTTTGAAAAAAAAATAGCATTGAGTATTTTTAATGATAGTCAATAAAGCTTCATAATTTACATGCGTTTTCTTTAAGGTAATATGTTTCAGCTAATTCCTAAGTACTTTTATAAGTGCATATGAATTTTAGCTGATGCTTTAATTACCTTTAGTTTCAAATACAAATGATGTTCAGGAGCATCAGTATTTCAAAGAAACATCCAATGTAGAGTTGAGAAATAATGCAGTATAAACATTAATTGATTGCTAATTACTGATAAATGAGACAGTTTAAACAATCAATTTAATATGACATATCATATTTGAGATGAATTGCTTTAAAAAAAATTAAATGAATAATAGATTTATGATTTGAAAGGGAATCATTGATTAGGGATAAAATGTGGAAACAGATTAAATATATGGATGGAGGTAACATATTTTTTCTCCAACATGATAGATAACAGTTCAGGCTGTTGCCATTATCAAAGTAAGAGAGAGTTTTCTTGTGCAATAAATGTGACATTGGTATTAGTACAGGCTATCATAAAAATTCACTACATGTTCTGCATGGCAAAGCATTGGTTGAAAAAATTTTAAGATCACTAAAATTCACTGTGTACTGCATATGCACTAAAATTCACTGTGTACTGCATAGGTTGAAATATTTTTAGATCACAAAAGTTCAGTGTGTATGGTATGGTACATTATAGGTTGGAAGCTTTTAAGATCTGTCATTACAAATTGAAGTGTGGATTGACATGGCCAATCTTTCATGTCTTTGGCTAAACTCAAGAATGCCTGAAATCGCAGCATCCTTGCATGTGCATGCAAAAAATCCATTCTTTTGGTGATAGATAAGGAACCAGGCTAAATAAATAAATTTTGACATATATTATCTGCATAATTGACTTGCATTCAAGTTTATATGAAAAAGAAAGGAAATGGGGTAAATGTCAAGGAGACAACATCCCATATCCAGGTTAAAACGACCCAAAACAAAGCATCTAGGAGTCACTGTACGGCCTTCAACACAGTGAGGAACTTCATACATTTAGCAAGCCCTAAATTGCCCCAAAAAGGTAAAAAAGTGAATAAATCAATGGAAGCAAACCACATCAAATATCTCAAATATCAAGAAACTAAAATTTTATAAGAAGACATGTATATTTATATGTCATAGTTACTTAGGATCATCTAACCTTGCATGTAAATGCATCTGTGGTGGTAGGTCAGCATTTGGGCAAAATAAGATATTTTTGACAACATTTTTGGTGTGATTGAGTTGAATAAAGTTAACATCCAAATTTACATCTCAGTAACTGTAAATGCTAGAATAATCTAACTTTGCATGTGTATGCATCTTTGGTGGTAGTTAAACGTCAAGATAAAAGTATGTCTGTTTTTGTCTACATTTACTGCACCATTTATTTACTTGCATTTAAGTTTATGTATGGGTTCATATCTCAGTTACAGTACATTGTAGGATCATCTGCCCTTGAATATGCATGTATTTTTTAGTGGTGTTCCCATGATCGAAAAAATGTCTCAAATCGGTCGGTTGACTATCCAGATGTGATTAATCGATTGAGATTTTCTTCAATCGATTGATAATCGGTTAACTAAGAGTACATGTGATCTTTAGGAAAAAAATAGTAAGGCCATGACAGGGCTCAATTTTATACCTGTTTTATGAGCCATGGCTCCCAAAACTGTCCTACTGGCTCCTAACTTTGTGCAATAAGGAGCCAAACTTGCTTTGGCCATAAGATTGATATATACGTCCACCATTTCTAAGTTAATTGAAAACCGATTTATCATTTTATCGTTTAAAATTTTGATTTAGGTTTCCATTCAAGTTCTGCAGTGACATAATTTAGGAGCCAACTGGCTCCTTGAAGACATAACATTGAGGCCTGCCATGAAAAATTAATACTTTTGAAAACTTGCCCTCCCTGATCAGTTTCATCTCAGCTTGCTAAAACTAGGATGTACTTTTGCTCCGGGACTTTTGCCATCACTTTGCATCCGTCTGTCATTCCCTAGTCTTTCCATCATCTGTCATTGTCCTTCTTCTTTGTCTGTCATGAACATTTTAATTTAAAGATTTTCTCCTCTGAAACTACTGGGCCAATTGGAACAATGAACTGGGTTACAACAGTCCTTGAGTGGTCCCTATATAAAACGTTGTTTTTGGGGTTCAAAGATGCCGCTAGAAGGGAACATAATTTAACACTGGAGCCTATGGGACACATATATAAAGATTTTCTTCTCACAAACTGCTTGCCCAAATGGAACTAAAATAAGTTACAGTAATCCTTGGGTTATCCCTTGTACAAAAATTTCTATACCATAAACAAGATGGCCACCAATAGGGAGCTTAGTTTAACATCAAACCTTATGGGAACATATTTCTAAATCCTTTTCTCTTAAACTGTCAGCACAAAACTTGGTCACAATGCACCTCAGAAAGACTCATTTTATAAAATGTCCAGCAAGTTTTGATTCTGTCAAGATGTCTGCCAGTGAATCATACTTTTAACAGTTGGATTCTATTGGAACAATTTCAAAGATCTTCCCTATTGAAAAACTAATAGGCCAATAAGAACCAAACTTGGTCAAAACAGTCTTCAGGTAGTCCATAGGTTTATGGGGGAAAGCCAGTGGTTATCTAAATTAAGCAAAGGAACTAATGCTTTATTGTGTACATTTGTCATTTGTATGTACAAGTTTCATATTTACAAAAGAAGCCATTTAGAATATAAGAATATATTCATTAGTTCCAATGAAAAGCAAGCACTTCATACTATAGACACATATTCAAAAGTCCTAAAGCAAAATCAATTGCAAGATAATCGATTATGACCGATAATCGGTCGTTTAACCCTTACTGATTATGATAGATAATCGGTTGGTATTTTTATCCGATTGAACACCACTAGTATTTTAGGTTGTGGTTCATCAGCCAGGCATCACTTTCTGTGTTTCTTTTTTGAGCCAGAGTTGTTATACAGTGAAGTTTTTCAAAAGCTCGTAGACAATCAAGATCAATTTATCTTTATTTTGAAAGCACTTATTTGCTTTAATATCTGCTAAAATTTTGGTGTAATTGCAATGGATTCTTATTCATAGAGATCCATGAGCTAATATCAGGTGTTATTGTTTGTTTAAGTTTTACATGTTATTAGTATTATTGACTGAAAAATAATGTAAACTTTACAACAAATTTGTCAGAAAGATACAAAAGCCAATGTGCAAATAGACATTACAACGTCCTGTATGCATTGAGCTGAACACACTTGTTTGAAAGTTATAGAATATATACACAAAAGCCTTGATCGACTTCAATTAGAATGCAGAAACTATCTGGAACTCATTGTAACTCATGATGTATTTATGTTCCATTATTTACCGATCTAAAACAAGCTAAAATCAATTTGTTTGATTGACCATTAGTCAAATATACATACAAACACAGGATGAAATGTATGTTGTCAATATGAAATGGTGTTCAGTATTGATCAGTTTCATTCAATGGGTCTACTCTGTGCACACCAGAATATATAGGAAAAACTAGCATGCTTATGCCTAGGGAATAAAAACAAGAGTTATACACTCAATAATAGATCAAAGGCTGGCAGTAAAATTTCCATCAGTTTTGTAATTATTTATAAAGCAAGGTAGGTCAATAACAGAAACTTTTTTCTTGATTAAATCAATGGATTGTTAATTATTTAAATTATTAGAAGTTTTATTACACCTTTTTATTAAAAAAAGTTTCTGGAGTCTTAACTTTTATTGCATGTCTTATTTTGACTGTTTCCAAATCTCTGTATATTTTGTTAATATATTTTTTTTCCTTTCTGAATTTCTAAGAAATAAATCTTTTTCTATGCAAAAATTCACGCACAAATATACAGTTAGACAGTTATGATAGATGGAGAAAAAAAACTGTGTCAGTAGTGCATGTATTTAAAAAAACAGATAATTATAGTATTATTCATATTTATAAATAATGCATAATTTTACTATTTTGACTGGTAAGTATATTGATTATGGTTTGATTGTAACATTTGTAACATGTGAGGAGAATCTTTTGCAAGCTACCAATGATAACCTGATGTCGACCCTTCGATTGATTTAACATTATGTAGTTATATACATGAAGTTGTAAAGGTCTTATAAAGAAAATATTGTGAACTAGACATGGTTTTAGTGGGACAACTATCATCAGTTATGTTCAATAAACTCTGTTGCTAATAACAATCAAGAATGTCAGTCTTTTCAAAACAGAATGCAACAAGCAATGCGGTTTCTACGATTGAATCCAGGATAGAAAATACAACTCAGTATCTCAGGATGATATTCATAGATATGCATCCCATATCGCATATGGTATATTTTACAGACAGGTCTTGTTTAAATAGGGATGTCACGTTACTTCCATATGGAAAAACCTTTGCATCAAACTCTCTTTAGATGCCATTATACCGACACTTGATTTTTGTCCTTCTTGGGAACAAAAAATTGTTCATTACTTTTTCTCATGGATGAAAGGTTTATTTCTGTTAAGTTAAAGATTGCCTTTCAATACTCTCACTGTATATTCTATGTAAATTTAGGTGAAAAAAAGGCCAAAAATGCACAAACTTCAATCTTGATTCTAGAAAAAACAAGTATGGTGACCCATACCTTCAATGCAAAGTACAAACGTGTACAATAGGGCCGTCAAATGTGCCGATATGACAAAATCTCATGGATGTAAATATTGGTGGCTATCTACCTTAAGTTTCATTAAAATCCCACTTACTGGTGCACACATTTTTAGTACTTAGGAGGGAACCCATATGATGTATGAGGACCCATTATCTACCCTAGAATTTGTGAAATACTAAAAGATTTCAACTTCTACCTTTGAAGCCAAGTTGAACTCCAAAATACAAGATGCTCTTTTATACTAATGTAATGTACAGACAAAGTTTTGTTCCAGAAAGAAAAATAGAGTTAGGAAATGTAAGTTTGACTTTGCTTAATCATTGTTTATTAGAACAAAACATATAAGTGAATGATTTGTTTTCATAGAATAAAAGTTGATAGTCGTAAGTAAGTTTCATATTTTCATAAAAATTTCAAAAGGTGTTGGTTATAAATTTTCTGATTTTAATAAAGGATCATTTGCACTGAAACAAAATCTTATATCATCTTATTTCAGTTTATGGTTTCACAATGCTAGAGTGAAGGTGTAGATGGTGTTTTAATGTCTTTGGTACATGTATATTTATTTTCAAGCTCAAAAAAGGGGATTTTCAATTTGGTAAAAAGTTATCATTTTTATCTTTAAACGGATATTAATTATTGCACAACTGACTTTGGCAGCACAGTTTTGAGCCAGTAATTCATACACTATTTCATGTGTACACACATAATGTATCTTTTTTATTGCTTTTTAGGCAGCTATATTTGTGTCACCTGTATTTGGCAGGGGTATCAAATTTTTTTGCAAGTTTCATTATTTACATAAATACTTTGAAAGGTTAAGGTCATGTTTGTGGCATAGAAGAAATAAAAAAAAATGTGAATTTCTGCAATGATCTTTTTTTGCTTCAATCTCCTTATCAGAACTGACTTTGTATTTTATTTACTAATGGTAATGCATTGTATTTTCAATCAAAATTATTGTATTTAACATAAATCATTCACTCCACTCTAAAGAGATTTCTTTCTTCCACTCGATAGAGATTTTGGTATACTGCCTTCATTCTTCCAGAAAATATTTGTCACATTAAGATTGATTTCAGACTTGGTATGCAGACTCTACATGGTTAGTTGTATGGAACCTTATATTGTCTTGTTAGACATCTACTTCTTGTTTGACATATTGGTTCAAAATGTAGTGAAACATTAACTTAATATTTTGTTGTATTTACTAGCTTCTATAGGAGAGATTGAGTTTTAACTTTCTGTGTCTCTTTATTGTCAGTCCTGGTGGACATGCATGTATTTTCTGTTTGATGACACATGGACTTCATTACAAAATGCTATGACAGATAAGTTTTTTGTCACATTTTTCACAGCTTCTGCTAGAGGGATTGATTCAAAACTTGGTATGCAGTCTCAACATGGTTGGTGCTTTGGAGTTTGCTATTTTCAATCTTTTCAGACATGTACTTCCTGTTTGACAAACATCAAGTTAAGTTACAAAAGTTGTGAAAAACTTTTTTTTTTGGGTCACATTTTTCTAAGCTTCTACTTCAGGTATCTCAAACTTGGTTGAAGCCTCTATGTGGTTAGTTGTAAACAATCTCCTTTTGTCAGTCCTTTGTCGGACACTTCCTTTTTAAGTTTTTTAGTTGTAAGGAATTCTTATTTTCAGTCAAGACTGACATGAACTTTCTCTTATTCACTGGAGTACCCTGGGCTTTCCAACGGGTGCATCTTTTTTATAATGAATGACTAGATCATTCTTCTTACCACCTTAGCTGGGTAATACAGATGGTAAGAAGAAAGTAAGCAAGTTCTGAAATGATTTGCCAATAAAAAAAGAGTATACCGGTACCCGAAAATGTTGATGTCCAAAATCGCCCTATAATTATTGTAAACATATACATGAACCTGCTTGATCTTACATTGACCAATATTGGCAATTCAGTTCTTAAAGGGCATAAGTAAAATTTCACCTATATTAATCTTGAACAACTATTATCCAAGAAACAAATTAAAGTGTCTTGAAGTCAGGACTTAAATTGCATTTTCTGTTTTTATTTGTCAAATCAATCTTCAGAGAAAAATGAGATAAAGATATGTAACATACTGGAGCCAAACAGTTGTTGTTTCGGCTGAAGTAGAAATCAAATTGTGTTTTACTCAATGACATGATTTTTTATCTGATGGAAATACAACTAAATAGCTGTTTGAATTGAAACAATTTAAATATCGATAGAAATTTACATTTATTTTTCATTATTCCCATTGCTGTTTTAATTTGTCCTTCAAGTCAATAACCTTCATATGATAAACTTCTTTGTACTGTCATTTTCCATTCAATTATATGTATACAAATGATCAGTTTTTTCTCCTCAATCAATATCCTCCTAACTTTGTAGATTGCTGATTCCCTGAATTGATGGTCAATGTACATTACTGCTTCCGAATTTTTTTGATATATTAGACAAGAGGAGTTAAATGAGAAATCAACATTGGCATTGCTGTAAATTTATTGATAGAAACTTAAATTGAGGTCATCTTACCGATCAAAGGCATTTTTATACCCCCGCTACATAGTAGTGGGGGTATACTGGTTTACCTCCGTTCGTCTGTTCGTCCATTCGTTTGTTCGTCTGTCCATAATCACACTTTTCTCAGCAATTAATTTACAGAATGAAATTATATTTTGGCAAAAGCTTTCTCATGATGGTCCAATGTGTATATACAGATTTCAAGGTTACCCCATAAGTACTTCCTGTTTGCCGAGACTTTATTGTTTTTTTTTTTAATGTTGTACAGCATATGGAATTTTTCGTCACAATTTTTTCTGAAACTGTAAGAGGGATTCAATTGTTGTTATGCACAGAGCTTCCTTATGGTCCAATCTATTGTGTATTCAAATTTCAAGGTTACGTCATAAGCACTTCCTGTTTGCCGAGACGTCATTGTTTTTCATTGTTGTACGATATATGGAATTTTTTCGTCACAATTTTTTCTGAAACTGTAAGTGGGATTCAGATGCTTTTTTGCACAGAGCTTCCTTATGGTCCAATCTATCGTGTATTCCAATTACAAAGTTACACTGTAAGCACTTCCTGTTTGCTGAGACGTCATTGTTTTTCATTGTTGTACAAGATATGGAATTTTTCGCCACAATTTTTTCTGAATCTGTAAGAGGGATGCAATTGTTGTTATGCACAGAGCTTCCTTATGGTCCAATCTATTGTGTATTCAGATTTCAATGTTACATCATAAGCACTTCCTGTTTGCCGAGACGTCATTGTTTTTTATTGTTGTACAATATATTGACTTTTTACACAATTTTTTTCTGAAACTGTAACTGAGATTCGATTGTTGTTTTGCACAGAGCTTCCTAATGGTCCAATCTATCGTGTATTTGAATTTCAAGGTTACGTCATAAGCACTTCCTGTTTGCCAAGATGTCATTGTGTTTTATTGTTGTACAATATATGGATTTTTTTGCACAATTTTTTCTGAAACTGTAAGTGGGGTTCAGTTGTTGTTCTCCACAGAGCTTCCTTATGGTTCAATCTATCGTGTATTAGGATTTCAAGGTTACGTTGTAAGCACTTCCTGTTTGCCGAGATGTCATTGTTTTTCATTGTTGTACAATATATGGAATTTTCGTCACAATTTTTTCTGAAACTGTTAGTGGGATTCAATTTTTGTTTTGCACAGAGCTTCCTTATTGTCCAATCTATTGTGTATTCTGATTTCAAGGTTATGCTATAAGCACTTCCTGTTTGCCGAGATGTCATTGATTTTCATTGTTGTACATTATATGGAATTTTTCGTCACAATTTTTTCTGAAAGTGTAAGTGGGATTCAATTGTTGTTTTGCATAGAGCTTCCTTATGGTCCAATCTGCTGTGTTTTCAGATTTCAAGGTTAAGTCATAAGCACTTCCTGTTAGCCGAGACATCATTGTTTTTCCTTGTCACAATATATGGAATTTTATGTCACAATTTTTTCTAAAACTGTAAGTGGGATTCAATTTTTTATTTGTACAGAGCTTCCTTATTGTCCAATCCATTATGTATTTCGTTTTCAAGATTAGGTCATGAGCACTTCCTGTTTGCCGAAAGGTCATTGTTTTCAATGTTGTACAACATATGGAATTTTTTTGTCACAATTTTTTCTGAAACTGTAAGTTTCATTCAATTGTTTTGCACACAGCTTCTTTATGATCCAATCTATCCTGTATTTGGATTTCAAGGTTAGGTTATAAGCACTTCCTGTTTACTGAGATGTCATTGTTTTTCATAGATGTACAATATATGGAATTTTTCATCACAATATCTTTTGAAAATGTAAGGCAGTTTTAAGTTATCATTGAAAAAGTTGGTTACTAGGATTATATAATTCTTTTTATACTTGTATTGTGTCCATACCTGTACTATGTCCCGACACAATTAAATTTTCACTTTCACAATTGCCACATTGATTCAGCGTACAATGAGTGGGGATATATCAAGCTTTGTGAAAAAGTTTACACGGAAAAAGTTGTCAAACTATCTTGAATTTTTGCTTACTTGTTTCTCTGTATATAGAGATGATCTCAAAATTATGCTTGATCTACTATGGTCTTGGTCAGTTTTATATATCTATACCCCAATAAGTATTAAAAGTTTCTTATACTAATTGCAAAAACAGCTACAATCAATTTCATCCTTGTCTACAGCTGCTCTGAGAGGTGTTAAGTTTTACTTTTCTATACATACTAAACACAATTATCCTGTCACACCTTAGAATAGTTGAATGAGAAATTTGAAAAACTGAATGGGAAATAGGTTTGAACAAGGATTTAGTTCACAAAAAGAACCCACCATTAAATGCATAACTCTATAGACCCAGACATGATGACTCCATCTTGACTTCAAGATGAAGAACAACAATAAAAGCTTTGTTCCTTTCCTTGGTTCTACCATGTATTTGTAGAGACTTTGTCTCATGTGCTTTTACTCCATATCCTTTCATAGTTTCAGAAATAGTAGGTATGGTTCGAGTAAAATGGTCATACCTGGGCAGCTGTAGATTTAAATGACCCAGTTGATCAGCTGAAAAGGACATTGACCACAGGTGTTTTGAAATAGGTTGAAGCATTTTAAGTTCGCCTCAACGAGAGGGGGACTATTGGAGCATCCCCGGCATCCGCGTCCATGTCCACGTCTTCGTCCATTTCCACATATAGGTTTAAATCTAAGTAACTATGCAGGGTAGGATCATCAAACTTTGCACGCAGGTGCATCTTGGGTTGACTCACAGCCTCCAAGAAAATTAGGTCTCTCTGACCTATATTTTCCACTTGAGTGGCTTGCTTTTAAATTTACATCCAAATTCATATCTCAGTTACTATATATAGTATGATCATCTAACCTTGCACATGCATGCATCTCTGATGGTAGGTCAGCATCGTGGCAAAATTAGGTCACTTTGACCTTTATTTTCCGCCTGAGTGACTTACATTCAAGTTTACGTCGGAGTTCAGATTTCTTTCAATGTACATTATAGGATCATCTAATCTTGCATGAGCATGCATCATTGAAGGTAGGTCAGCATCCAGGCAAAATTAGGTCACTTTGACCTATATTTTTGGCTTTAGTGACTTAAATTCAAGTTTATGCCCAAGTTCAGATCTGGGGTACTGTACATGGTACGATGATCTTGCATGTGCATGTGCATGCATCTTATTGTAGGTCAGCATCCATACAAAATTAGGTCTCTTCAACCTACATTTTATGCATGATTGACTTACATTAATGTATACATCCGAGTTCATTTCTCAGTAACTGTATATTGTAGGTTCATGTAACTTTGCATATGCATGTATTTTTGATAGTAGGTCAGCATCCAGGCAAAATTGGGTTGCTATGACAATAACGAGGCGAAGTTTGCAATCATTGATTACCTATGTGTCCTCAGAGGACCATGGTCAAAATATTCGAGCAAGAACTCATTTCAGAGTCATGAATATTTATTTGAATTGCGCTTGAGATGTCATATAAAACATTAACTATTTACATTATCTGTGAAAATTTATTCATAAGTATCGACATAATAAATGAAGGAAATTACAGTAATATGACAAATGTTTGCCACACAAAATTATTTGTAACTCTGATAATCGGCTTATATTATGATTTGGATGATGAAGATCATGGCAAACTTATCATAAAAGAGAAACAAATTGATCTCAAATGTGAATTGTAATGCTGATTTTAATCCTAAGTTGCATTTTTGAAGTTGAATAATTTTTATATATAATAAAATTTCAAAGGTTTGCACACATAGATTGGTTTATTGTCATCATATAAATGTTTTGCTGGATTATTGCCTATGTTATGATGTTATTTGTTTCTTACAGAAAACCATGAAATCGACAAGCCTTGTTCGTCATCGTTTAGTTAACGGCAAGCAAGATAGAAACAAATGTGTGGTTTGCTTAAAAATATTGACTTCAATTAACCTTTTAAAAATAGATATAAATAGTATTTGTAAACAAGCAGAACATATCACAAAATAATTAAATGATTGAGTGAGAAACAAATGCATTGCATAATGTGAAATAATGTCACAAACTACAAATGACTACTCATTGATATCTTGCATCCATTGTTTGTGCAAACAAGGGCATTGTTTGCATCGTTCATGTTAGAAACAAACAGGCTAAACAACTATGGGCATTGTCGTTTGTATCATTTGTGTTGGAAACAAATGCTCTCTGTATTTATGTCTTTCATCTCCATGTTATTTGGGTAGTTTGAAGAGCAGACAAAGATTTAAAGCTTTCACAATTTGGAAAAAGAAGTTGAACCTAATTTTCATAGGACTAACAGGTCAGGCTGTTATATCTATATGCATGAAAATTGATCTTTTGAAATGGTTAATTAGGTTCAGAATTACAAAACAAACGAAAGTTTGAAAACTTACTTAATGCTATTTACATTTCTCGGTTAAATTAATATATGTAGGATATTAATAACTTGTTGTTCAATGATAAATAATGTGTAGGCACTGATAAAAATCTAGGTATTTCCACTTTGGTCAATAACCTAGGCCGTTTGTTCAATAATAATTATGTTTTTAGACTGTCAAGCAATATTCTAGATGATATAGAGGTGAAATGCATTTCTATATTTAATTATATAGGAGAAAAAAATTATCCACCCGTAACTACAGTAGTCATAAAAAACTTATAACAGCAAGTTCCACAGTTTTCTTGTAGATAATTATATAAACTTCTCACTATAAACAAATCTAATTATATAAACTTCTCACTATAAACAAATCCATGAGGACAAATTAACAATAATCAACTTACGGTAAGGTTTGTTCTGTTCTTTTTACAACACTACTAATTTAATATTAATAGTTAATCAGTTTGAATTAATTATTAATACTAAGTTTAAATGTTTATTTCTTTCTGTAGAAGGCTAAGTATGGTGTGAAGAAATGTTTCAAATTGTACAAACTCAAAAAAATCTCGAAGGGACCAGATGATTGCATGGACCATTCTTTGATATATCAGAAAGTTGTGAAGAGCATGGTGGTTTGCATTGTATAGAAACGAGTAATTCACTCATACTGAAAAAACATGGGGTCATTTTTGTTATCACGCCCCGTGACAAAAGCGAGACAAAGCGATCCAAAATTCCCTCGTCAGCGTCATTGTCAACATTTATTTTAACCCTGTGGTTAAAGTTTTCTTAACATCAATATCTTCATTAAATCTTAATGGATTCATTTGAAATTTGGACAGAAGCTAGAAAATGGTTAGAAAATTATCTCCAACTGAAAATTTAGAATTTTTTTTTTTTTTAGTTTTTCCGTATTTGGACTTAGTTTTTTTGCACAACAAATTTATTTTAACCCTATGGTTAAAGATTTTTATAAAAAAAATGAAAAAAATCCAATTTTTTCAGCTGGAAGTAATTTATGTGACAAGCAGCTTACACTAAATTGACAGTTTTCAAAAAAGTAAGTTATTATTTTGCAGGTCAGTTATAAATGTATCAATGATGTGCATGGTGCTTTGATTATTTCTAATTTATGCCAAAAATACCAGCTCTTGCATAACTCAATACAAAAGTTACAGTGAAATAAGTTTCTGCAGATGGTCATTTTGACATCTTATTTCTATCAGTGCAGATCAAGTCAAAATATTTGGAAGACCATAAACCATAAGGTGTGTATTAAATAACCAATAAGATCTTGATTTTATGTAAAGCCAAAAATCAGCAAATGATAGAGCTATGAATGAAGATATTCCTTAGTTTTAAACAAATTACATTATGTATTCTTACATTACAAGTTATTGGAAGATTCCAAATAAAACCGGTGTCCAAGCCAGCTGCAAAGTTCTGACTAAAGGACTATAAGTCCACTAGCAGAAATCAAATGTCTACAAACAGGGTACATGTACATCATTTGTAGACAAGGAATGATAAACTTGAAAACATATCAATTGATAATGTCCATTTGAAAAAACTGTTTGCTGTTCTTTGGCAGTCTTTTCTTGTTTCATGAAGATCAAATGATAAAATCAATGTTCCTCTATTTTCAAATAATATCAATGAGATGGTTCCATTATGAAACTGAAAAAAATATATTGCTATAGCCCTCCAACAGTTTTTTTATCATAAAGTTTTTAACTAGGTTTTCCATTGGAAAAAATCCGGTTATTGAAATGGTGAAAATGGCAGGCGGGCAGCTGCCAAATGGGCACATCATTTATCAGTAGCAAATCTCCTACAGTATTTGAGACAGGAAGTTTTTATTTTGCAGATCAATTGCACATATATCAAAGGTGTGCATGGTACTTTGATTTTGATTTTTGGTTATTTATGTAAAAAATATCAGTTGTTGAACTTAGTCATTTTTACGTCAAATTATTAACAATAGGGCACCCCCTTTGTCCGGAGCAAATCTCCTACAGTATTTGAGACAGGAAGTTTTTATTTTGCAGATCAAATGTACATATATCAAAGGTGGGAATGGTACTTTGATTTTTGATAATTTATGTCAAAAATATCAGTTGTTGTTGAACTTAGTCATTTTTACGTCAAAGTTTAAAAATATGGTACCCCCTTTGTCCGGAGCAAATCTCCTACAGTATTTGAGACAGAAAGTTTTTATAATGCAGATCATTTGTACCTGCAGTATTTGAGACAGGAAGTTTTTATTTTGCAGATTAAATGTACATATATCAAAGGTTTGCACGGTACTTTGATTTTGATTTTTGATAATTTATGTCAAAAACATCAGTTGTTGAACTTAGTCATTTTTACGTCAAATTTTAACAATAGGGTACCCCCTTTGTCCGGAGCAAATCTCCTACAGTATTTGAGACAGAAAGTTTTTATAATGCAGATCATTTGTACCTGTATCAGAGGTGTGCACATTACTTTTATTTTCCTTTTTGATTAAAATCTAAGTTGCTGAACTTCCGGAGCAAATCTCCTGCAGTATTTGAGACAGGAAGTTTTTATTTTGCAGATCAAATGTTCATATATCAAAGGTGTGCATGGTACTTTGATTTTTGATAATTTATGTCAAAAACATCAGTTGTTGAACTAAGTCATTTTTACGTCAAATTTTAGCAATAGGGTACCCTCTTTGTCTGGAGCAAATCTCCTACAGTATTTGAGACAGAAAGTTTTTATAATGCAGATCATTTGTACCTGTATCAGAGGTGTGCACAGTACTTTTATTTTCCTTTTTGATTAAAATCTAAGTTGCTTAACTTTCAGAAATAGTCTACTTTGGTGGAAGGTTTAACATTGAAAATTAATGAAAATTATAAGTACAGTTCAGATATTCAGGGTCAACCAATGTGTAAGATATACTGTCCATGTAAAAGAAAACCCGGTTTGCTGTCACATTGACAGCTTTCCTCTTGTTAAAAAATATGCTGGTTTTAGGAGATAGAATGAAAAAAAATCTTTTATATGTATATTTTTTATACATATATTTTGTTATCGCTATAAAAATATTATATTTATAACTGAACTCAGCATTTTTAGGCCATGCTATTTTCATCAGCTTTTAGGTTTAGATCTTTGCTGAAAGTTCTAATTTCCTCTCTGACTATATAGAATTGCTATTATTTCTGGTTGTATGACTAAATGATTAAAATTACATTGATTAACATACAGTGTTCATGCACCAACACATTCTAGAGAACTACATGAACTATGTGGGTCTCTACCTGGAATTTCCACTCCATGCGCATAAATTAATTATATTAAAATGTCATGAAAGTTTGTCTTTCAGAATTAGTCAAAAGAACCACAGAGAACTTTCCTGTTTACCATGGATTTTTTCTTGTTAAAGCTATATCTTTGCAATTCAGGTGAAAAGAATACTGCCACATTTATCAATAGTTGTACTCAATATTTTCTACCTGTGATGGGACAGCAAATTATATTACAATAAATAGAACTTTAGTAGTCGTGGAAACCTTTTCATCAATAAAATCAAAAAGACATGCATGAACAAGTTGTTTTATGTGATCATATAGATTTTATATTCAGTGTTAATTCTAAACCCTCAAGGTTAACCTAACGATTTTAAAGTTCTTGTTTGTAATAGTTATTAATGAACACTCTAGATCTCGCTCTTTTTTATGAAGAATTGGATTCCTTAGGTCAATAATGAATTTCTTGTTTTTGGTTGTTGTTTGTACATGTCTATAAGTCTTTCATTTGTGATAAAAGGATTTTACATTGTGTGTTATGTAAGCCTGTTAAGTCAATACAATTCTTTTATAACTAGTTCTGCATTGTTCTGTTCATGTTGCCCTTTACATAAATTTGAACCCCACCAATAAAAACAAAGACTTAGGTTTGAGCGGGTAGTTTACACCTGACGGGGTATTTAATTGGAATTGTAACACATGCTAATCAATGATTGGTTGTTTGTATAGATCAAATCATTTTCTTCAGGTTTGACCAATCTATTTTGAGTATACAGTCAAGAACCATTAATTAATTATTGGTCAAATAACAAGAACAGCTTTGATGGTGGGACTTGATGGGTTTAATCAATGGTCTTGGTTGAGTGGTCAGCTGACATATACTATATTTGTCGTGGAAGAAATCAAGTCATTCATGTATTGTTGATCAAAAAAGACATAAAACCATCATATTTTTTTACTATACTATATAAGGAGTGACACATTTCTGTATAAGGTTAGTAGAACATATAATTTTTTATAACATGTGGTAATGTAATTATATAAACAGTCAATAAATCATCATCTATTTAATCCGAAATTTTTCAAATTACAGATATGATGACCCAACCTTTAAATAATTTACCTGTTAATATTAAAGCTGCGTTACCTGTATAAGTAAGCACATGGTGTCTGTTTTCATTGTTTATCTCTTCATTTCCTGTTCGATACGTGGTGCTTAGCTAAATTTAAGTGGTATAAGTTTTAGCTTTAATGGATTTTTTTGCTTGTTTTTGTAATAATAATGTGTTCGCTTTAAGGTTCATATCTTCATGATACAGGTATTAAAGCAAGAATATACAGCCCTAACAAATTATGAATGTTTTAATAACAAAATTATTGCAATTATTTATGAACTTGAATGAATTATCCCCCTACTAAGAAGGGAGTACAATTGACCCATGTCTTATCATTCAGTAATTCTGTCCATCACATATTTTTCTCATCTTTCCTCTACAATATTAAGTGATTTTTAAAATTTGAAATTTGATCCCAAGCTTTGTAAAATTTTGCAAGTTATGCTGCTTCTGACCTGTCAATGTACTACTTCCTGTTTATTGGCTTGGTCCATATTGATACTTTGAATTTGAATTTGCAATGGTAAATGATATAAATCTGAAAATTTGTGTAATGCTTTACATGATCATGCTGTATTTCAAACTTTTCAGCATTCTACTTCCTGTTCATCCACTTTGTCAATTTTTGACATGTTGATCATGATCTGGTAACAATTTTGACAAGATAGATTAATGTATCATTGAATTTTCTCTGCAGTAGTATTTGGTACAAATGTGGTCAAGCATTAAGGTAAAAATTCCGAAAACAACAGCAGTAGAATACAGAAGGAACAAAGCACAAGTGTCCAGGTACAAGGCAAAGACGAGAACATCAGAGGACTAAAGACGCTACATGTCACAAAACATAAGAAAACCACACATACAACACTCAAAACTAAAGCACTAACAGTGGGAACTCCCCAAAAAAAAAAGAGAGTGACAACATGTGCTGTGGAACGGTAAGCTTGTCCGGCCCTGCATACAGGATACAGCACCTTTCACACAATATCAGTAGATGTGGGAATTAGGGAACATAGGAAAGAAAGTCAATTGTCAAATTGCAATGAATATGATAATGATTTTGATGAGTAATACTGTTTGTAGATTAGTGGTTTTTTTTTACTGTACACTTTTGTTTTCTTTGAATACCAAGACCAAGACAGGGCAATAACTTTTACTTTCTAGATATTTTATTTATTTTGTCTTTTAAATCTGAGAGTCTTGAGACCATTGCATTTGTTTTGTTTGAACATTTTTAAGCTTAAACTTGATCTCTTTACCACTTAGATCGACAACACAGATCTTCATGACCTACCTGTTTTAAATGGAACCAAGGATTATAGCAGACTACAAATTAACCATCCCTATTTTTGTATAATTTCATTAATTTTTAAGTAAAAAAAATTACCAGGATTAAATAACTGTTAGTAATCTTCACTGACTTTGATGGTTTTTTTCAGAAATTTCCTAGAACATTAATTGTTATTGTCACGTTCTTAGTTTACATTTTAATAATATATTTGCATGTCAAGCAGATATAGCCTGAATATTCTCATCAGGGTGTTTACAGCAAAACATTTGAGAACTGCCATCAATAATACATTACCCAGGGATGTTAATTGGGTTGTTATTGGTTGGTGGGTAGTAGAAGTACTTAAATGGTCTATCTTTCTTTTGTTAGGTACAAGTGGTCAATACATTTGAGGGTGTTTCCCAACAGTAAGAAGTCCAGTTATTCATTGAACTATAAAATTGAATTGGCATGGTCACTATTATCACCTTTACATATGCTACCTTAAAGAGTTGTGTTAAAAAATACCCCATAAACATTTTGACAAATTACATAGTTCATAACGTTAGTTAAACATATGACATTTTATAGTACTTTGAAATACTTCCTCAAAATTTTGACATTATGGTATTGTGCAGATGTCTTCAGTCTGTGGACAGCATATCTTTGGTTCTAGTGGACAAATCATTATCAAGTTTTAACTATAGATTGTGTGAGCTTTTGCCAATATTCTTGCATTTGTCATCAGTGTGGCGTAAACTCTACATTCATCAATCTTCTTCTCTAAAGCTTTTGGGCCAGTTGGACTCAAATTTGGTCAAAATAGTTTTTAGTTGATCCTATTTTTGAAAAAAAATCAGGTTCACATTTTATCAAAGATGGCTGCCAAAGGGGAACATAGTTTAACATTGAACTGTGTGGTAAGACACTTTCACTTATCTTCTCTGAAACTACTGAACCAGTTTGAACCCAACTGGGCCACAGTCCTCTTTTGGTGGTCCCCATGCATTTTATCAAAGATTGCCACCAGAAGGGAACATACCATATAGAATGGAAGTCCCCCTCTGAAACTACTGGAACCAAACTTGGTCATGGTTATGTTTTGGTGGTCCCGTTTGCAAAAAGGTGTTTTTCAGGTTTCCACTGGATCAAAGATAGGTGTCACAGGGGAATATTTGTTTAACATTGAGCCTTATTGGAAAATATTCTTTTCTGAAACTACTTGGTCTATTGGAACCAAACTTAACTTGGCCACAATAGTCTTTGGGTCATGTCTGCTTCAAAACAGTGTTTTACACTGTATCGCAGATGGCTGCCAGTTGAGAACATAGTGCAACAATATTAAATCCTGTAAGAACACTCTACAAGTTCTTGGCTGGAACTTCTGTGTCAATTGAAAACAAACTTGGCCACAAAAGTCTTTGGATTGTTCCCTAAAAAAAAGGTACTTTTCAGGTTTGCACTTTATCCAAAATGGCTGCCAACATAAGATTGGACCCATGGATTTGTTGGTTCTGTTTGGATGATTTTTTTGTGTGCAAATTTATTGACTCTGAGACTATAAATAAAAAAATCTCAATTTTCAAGGGCTGTTAATGCCATTACATATAATGGTTGGAAGGTATGATTTTCACTTTTCACTTTTTATGTAACTGCAAAAAAAATTATTGTTTCAGATGGCTTCAGTTTGCTGTCATTATAAAGCTGTATAGATGTACTCTTCAGCCAAGTCATGTGAAGTCAATAGGTGTTTAGGTGTTTTCCTTTTTTCTTAGGAAGGGCATGTCCACTTTCAGTCAGTTAAATTGCAACAGATGCATTTGAAGGGAAAGTTTACTTCTTATGCGATATTTAGAGCATTAAAGATCAAATGCAAATAAAGTTTTGTTTCTTATTTTTAAATTTTTGATTTTCTTTCCTTTTATTAAGGTTTACATATGTGAGTGAATTTTGAAGTCCTTGTATTACCAAAGGTAATGTTGATAATTTTTCAATGTAATAATTTGAATTTCTAATAATAGATCACAAATGGAATAATGATTGGTTTGAACAACTCATTGCATGCAAAATATCACCACTAATTTGTTTATATTTGTTATCTTCAAACTCACATATACATTTGAAATACTTTTATTTGTTTTCAGTTGCCAGATTGCATTGTTCAGTTTTCTTTTTTTTTGAGGTAGCCATATGGTTGGGGCATTTTTCAGACGAGTCTTTCAGATTTTACACATCAAAATTTCAGAAAATAACTGAAAGAAATAAATCTTACATTCCTGTTTGTTGAAAGTATGAAAGTCTAAATAATCTTATTTTAAAGGTGATATGTTTTGGACAGTATCTCTTATTTTGGTCAAAAGTGGCAAAAAAAGGCTACTGCACATGCTCCTTAGGACTCTGAGATGAATATCCTACTTAAGGAGGTTATCAGATTTTACTTAAAAATTTTGAAAGTTTTTTAACACTGAGATCATTTAATTTTTTTCAACAAATTCCATTTTGTGAAATAATAAGAAAATAATATTTTGTATAACACTAACACTAGACAAGTAACAGTGAAATTTTCATCAAAATCTAACAATTTTGCCAGTTTTATTGGTCTTATATATTAAATTGTTATATTAAAATGTAAATTAAAAATTTGAAAGTGCAAAAATGCTGATTTTGAGGCTAAGAAATAAACAGAGAACATGCTTAAATGTCTTCATATACACCCTAGACCATTAAGTTTGACTAAATATGTTGCCCAATCTTCAGAAAAGACTTAGTACATCACTGTTGTCCATTTTTTGGCATGAAATACAATCAAATTGATAAATATTGCACTTTTTTTTACACTACTTTGGACTCGCTTTAATAGTCTCAGTTCTAATTTTGGTTCTGTCCGTTGAATAGAAATATTTTTATAAAACTGGTACTAGGTGACTTAGACATTAGATATACCTTTGTCTGTCCGGTAAACTTTAAAAGATTTCCAGTTTGTTATGTAGTAATGATTTGATATGCAATGATCTGAAGCTCTACATGAGCTGTACACTGCCTCCATGACTATTCTTTCTTGTTTGCCAATTCATTGATTAAATTCATGTTAAAATTTCTTGTAAAAAATTTCTTGGCTCGTGTATGATATTTTAAGCTTTATTGTGACGAGTTGCACTGTGCTTCCCCTTTCAAGGTCTGTCACTTATCTACTAAATGTTTGCGGATTCGTTAATTGATATTTTCAGTATGTTTTGTAGTACGAATTTCATCAAAGATTTCTTGACTTGTGTAATTTGTAATAATCTGATATTTGGAATGAACTTTATGTCGAGTTGTACAGGAGCATTCCTTTTTCCAATTAGTCATGTACTTCCTGTTCACAGAATGGGGCATCAGTGTTTGATGGACACATTTTCTTGTATTTTGGTGTGAATCCCTATAATGAGACTACAGCATTTAAATATGTAGGATTCGGTAATGAATAGAAAACTGACCTTTTTTAAATTTATCGATAAAGACATGAACATGATACTTTAATTACAGTAATTCTGAATTAAAGATATTGTAAATTATGTAGAAATTGGCTTCAGTTTAACTATAACTAGCAACACCATATTTTATATCCCTAAATTTTAAAGAAAATATCCTTGAGGATTAATTTTTCATAGCTAAGAACTGTTATGTGTGTAAATATATTTAAAAAGTTTAATCATGATGGTTTGGTGTGAATGGGTATTAAAACGAATATTTTTAATTTGTCTTATTTTGAAATGATAGGAGGGACAATTGGGGACTTTGTGTTTTGTAGTTTAGTACATGTATATAATTTCATATCTATAGGACATGTTTTTGCTCCAAAATTGCTAGTGTTAGAAAATTTGTACCTAATTGACTGAACAGAAAAGACTGCTACATGTAATACTATGTATTCAGTCCATTTTCATTGTTTTCCATAAAATAATGACAGATGAAGAACAGCAATAAATTGTTTGGATATAATGTTGTCTTACTAAATTCAACTACTTGAATTTTAATCATATTATTTGCTAGCAAAGTGAAATTAGGTAAATTTGGAATTGAATAAATTCAGTGAAATGAAAGAGGGTTTTCTGTTTTGAATTGACGGTTACAAATATGCATTTATGGATTACTAGCTGATTAAGTTATTTGGTCTTGACCAGATTAAGGGTGGACTTGACCTAAAAATATCTTTTATTGAGAATATCTTTATGCAAGATTTATTAAAGATACCATTTCAGTTACAAGATTATTGAAGAGGATGTGTTGCATGTTAATATTGTAAGCAAATATTTGTTAAAATATCTACAAATGTAAGGGTATGTAGTTTTATCATTTTGTCACATGGACAAATAAAATATTGAAGTACAAAATGTTTTGTTCAAATATCTAGTTACCCTTATTAAACCCTACAAAACAAATAAGAGGATTTATCCACCTGAGTGACTTTCCCTCCAAAACCATAATCTTAACTGACCAGCTAGTACCATTTACTAGAGTAGTACAAAGATCTTAGCATAGAAAAATTCCATTCAGTCATTAAATTTTGAAATTTTAATTCCACGAGCGAAATGACTTGTTAATACAGGACGTTTGTCTTCGTCTTTTGTGTATGATTACTCATCATAATTTTCACCGGTTATTTAAAAATTGAAGGTAAGGTTATATTCTCTCTTGTCTAAATTTATTTGATTTTTTCAAAGGCCCAGCTTAAGTTTCATATTATTGTTTGAAAGCATGTGGTTGACAATAGAACTTGACAATAATGAAATCTTTTTGTTTATAACTACATTGTTTATATGGAGTGTTACATGAAAAGGAGAGAAAGGAAAATTGACTTTGTAGAATTAATTTCAACAAGTTACCATGTATTTAAACACTGTTTTTATTCACAAAAGCCCAACAACTTTTTTGCCTTTCCATGATAAACCAAAAGTTGAGAAGGATTGTGAAAGATTTGAATGTATACCAAAAAACAAGACTCTCACAAAAGGTTTGAAAGTAAGTAATTTATTAAATCAGTAATTTTGTCATCAATTGTAGTTCTAGCAACCATTTTTAAAAAATGATTTTATAATGAAAATCATGTGAAGTTTCTTTTTTCCCAATTATCTGAGAATGTTTGTACATTTGTGAAGTTTATAAGTTGTAATTTTGTTCATTACCTTTTGCATTTAGAATTTTGTGCCCAAGTTGATTTGAAAAGATTTTTGCTGTGATAAGTGAGTTTTAAGGTGCACTTGACTTGCAAGGGATGATATTATATACTCATTTAAATATCTATAATCTGATTGGTTTAAATCGTGTCACATGACATTTGAGATTTCGCTGGGTCAACCGGCTAGCGTTGGGTCGCATAGGAAGGTCAACCCGTGAACCGGTGAACAAGAAAATTTGATATAATATAACAGTTACCACCCTAGATAGTGTGTGACCAAGCGGTTTCTCTCCCCTCGAAATTAAGGTCACCCTCGAGCAAGTTCTCGGGTGACCTTAATATCTCGGGGAGAGAAACCGCTGGGTCACACACTATCTAGGGTGGTAATTGTATATTATTTCATATTTCTAATACAGAGTAAATTTTAGGTCCATTTTGTACATAAGATTTTGTACATTGATGCATTAAGTTATATTGATATATTAAAACTAAGGGAAATTTCTCATTTAAAGCTTAAAATACATGTACAGTTGTACTTGGATGGATTGAACATCCATTGGGCTGATTAAAACAGTTCCAGCTATAAAGGGATGTGCATGCTAGCAAGGTCAAACTGTGTTTAAATTCGACCAAAGGGTTCAGAAAAAGGGTTTGAGACATCCATGGTTTTTTATTCATCGAAGTTCATTGTACTTATCTGAAGATGTAGTATTAAATCTTTGTGTAAAGTATGTAATTTATTTTATCACATATTTATGCGAAATACATAGACTTTTGCATATGCAATAACCGTAATGTTTGTCAATCCATATCATTGCCCCGGGCAAATTAACAGTTATCATGCCCTGGTACACACATTTTGATGACGTCATAGTATTGTGACATTTATATTATACTCAAGCGTGTATTTACGTTTGACAATGGATTCAAATAGAAAGCTAACTTGGAGAAAAAAGCATGGCTAAGACAAAACTGATTATTGTGATTAATTTGAAGACAATGTCAACCATTAAAGATATACATACTCGCAGCGAAAACAAATGATAAAAGATCAGCAAACTTCATTCTCCAATTTTCGTATTCTAAATTCGCACCAAATACACCCCTTAGAAGTGAAAAATCAGAATTTTCCCTTTTTTGTTGAAAATAAAGACTGCTTGTTCAAAATATGTGAAAAATAGCTTGATTGTTACATGTCAATCAATTTACCTATCGTACCTGGTATTGTTTATTTCAGAAAAAATAGTATTGTTGTATCAAAGTTAGTACATATGTTCATTGGTTTTAAAGATGTCTTTTATTATTTTTATCATTTACGAATCTTACATTAAATATGTGATAAATAGATTCATCCCTCGACCCTATCTATATGTACTCCATCCCTGTGTAAAAGCATTCACCTTGTAAGCTTGTTTTTAGACCCCAGTATTAATAAGATTTTAGTCATATTGAGTCAAAGTTTGATTACATAATTTTTAGACCAATCATTTTTATGAGAGTTGTATCCCTTGAACCTGTAAAACTATTTTTGAAAAACTTGTAAGCATAATCTGACCACAGTTCTCACATAATTTTCATCAAATTTGTGTTAAAGATATCTTGAACAAGTTCAAAATCATTTATTTCTTGATAATATATAAGAGAGTTATGCCCCTTGTACTTGTAAATTATGTGGAAACCACAGGCATAGTTCTTGTTGGAATTTTGTTGCCTGATTTGTTTGTCGAAAATATAAATGAAACATATTTGTGACAATTAAAAAAACCAGCTCTGGTCTGCAATTTTTATTTGAGTTGTTCCCCTTTGATTTATCAATAATTTAGAAAATCTGAACAGCAAGGGACACTGTGGTAATGTTGGATTTATATTTTTGATTTTTGTGAAAATTAGTTGTGTTGAAAAATACAGCTTAGTTTTCACACTTTATTGTTGTTAGGTCAATGGATTGCAAGTAGGGTAAAAAATCAGCTTAAGTCTCTGTAGCTTACCAAGTTACTTCCTCAGTAAGAACCTATGCATTTCAAGATATACAGAATATCAGTTTATGTCATCTAAGGAGAAATTTCATAACTGATATAACTTCAATGGACAATACTCATGAAAATAGAAATACAACATGTATATAAGGTGAAGGAGTTTACATTGCACAGTGACCTTACACTAAAATTGTCTGTGGACAGTATCTATGTACAAGTTCAAAGGCACAGTCTTAAGTGATCATTGTTCAAAATGGAGTCAGTTAAGGACAAAGACGTTCTAGTTGTTTCAATGGACTTGGGAGCAATTTGAGACCTGTTTCTTTTCAACCAGAACCAACAGATTAAATCAACAAAATTTTAAAAAGATCCCTTTATTTGTATCCTACAAGGACAAGAATGATTTGATAGTATTTGTCAGAGATAATATGGCTATATAGACCTCAGCTAAATTTTCTCCAGCACAAATTATTTTCACTCATGCAATGAATTCCTACTTGTAAAATATTACCAGTGTTTGAAGTAATATAAAGTCTATAACCTGACTTTTTGCCTTTCAATACTTGTCTTTTGTGAGCTTGGTTTTTAAAAGTATTTTCCTAAACAAAAGAATGAATACAAAACTGAAGTAATTTGGAACAATGATCTTGTCAATATTTTATGAGGACGTCCCATAACATGCAAGTGTCTATATACATCTGTATATAATGGGCAAATTGATTTGTTATATGCCGTAACATTGTTAACAAACTAATGCAAGATTGAATTCTTGCATGATACAAGTTTGCATTGTTGTAGTCCAATTTCTTTTTTATATTTTCAAGGATTAATACAAAACTTAATGGAGTTTGTTGCCGTGTATAATGTTTGAGTAGGTATTTTTTTTTATCATTGAGCAGTGTAAGTGAATTGCATTGTGATGTTTATAAACAGAGTCTAAAAGGCATAAATCCACATTGGTGCAGGTCATATCTTCAAAATCGTATAGATTCGATTATAAATAAAGCAGAAATATTTTCTATTGGTCGGTGGCGTAATCACATATATTGAAATGAAATTAAATGCTTTTCAGAGTTGGTATATTGTTAATCTGATAGATTAATCTGTCGTTGATCAAAGTGAAACAGTGCAAAATTCATGGTTCCTGGAATTTTTCCCAGCTTTTTTCGACCATCATCCATCAATAATTATTTGTTTAATCAATATACATTTTTTTTCAGTATCACAAGAGATAAAATTGCATCACAAGTTTATTGTTTTGCTTTTCATTGCAAACTGGAAAGTATTTTGAATTTGTAGTCTGAAAATTTTTTAATTAAAAAATTGTTTGAATGGATTTTAGAATAAAAAAATCGCCATATTCTGAAACAAATGGAAATAATAAGTAATATTAAAAAAAGAATAATGGAAAAACCAAGATTCTATACTCAGATTAATTAACCAGTAATAGTAGTATCAAATATTCATTGAAAATTATGCTTACACAGTAAGACATTATGAATTGCAAATTAAACAGGTTTGGAATGCTTTTTGCATTGTTTATTCAGCCATTACCACAAACCAATTCATTGGAAGATTAAATAGAAGTATTCTTTACTTTAATTTATTGTTGGCAAATAAAAACAATTAAGTCATTAAGTGGAATAACTGTAATACGAACTTTTTGATCAATGAGCTAGAATTATTATGTGTGCTTTCTATTGATTTTGCTATTCATCCTTTATGTAAAATCCGTCTTCCGTAGAATTGACAACTTTTATTTTTATACCCAAAAAGTGATTAAACATCCTGGTTGCGTGAATTTTAAATATGTTTCTAAGGTATCCACTTGCAAATGCTTTAATGTGGAAGGTTAAAAACTGAAGAGAGCTAATGGAAAACTTATTGACCTGTTGTAAGTGATAATACCAAAGACTTAATAGGTCAATCGTTATACATGATTATGGAAGGCTTAGGAAATTTTTTTTCTGCTTTATTGCTCTTCACTTTTTAACCTTCGACTTCGTTGTTTAAAAGTTTCTTAAATAAAATATCGTCAGACAAAGCTTCCTTCTTAAATGCCTTACCCAAGGGAAGTAATTACAAGCAATCTGATGGGTGTTTGTTCATCAGATGAAGGACAGATTTAAAATCAAAATCCCCTTATATAGTAGAAAAAGGTTAAATAGTACACCATTTACTATTTTTGTGAAGATATCTAAATGTATCTATGAATATGGTCAAGATTAAACACCTACTTCATTTGTTAATGCTTGTTGATTGTTTTATTTGATTTTCATCCTCTTACATGTAGTCCTTATGTAACAGGATAGAAAGGTTTTACAATACTGGGTTGTGTTGATCAGGCCTAATAAAATTCTCTTTAACCTTCAGTAACTTAGTACCACGGAAAAATGGATACAAGTCATGACATAAGGATTGTATATGAAAGGATATGGGGTAAATGTAGATGAGACAGTCTACAAATAAATGGCAGAAATATCAAACGGAACAATGCTTTTGTTGTTGTTCATATTGAAGTCACCACAAGGCCAGCTTTGCTCATACCTTATAGTAAGTTCAAGAGGTACAGCCTAGCATCCGTTTGAGCAGAATTAATCATTGTTAGATGTCAAGTTATGCTTCATCCTTGTATCTTTCTTTTTTATGTGTTTGTTTATGTTGTTGGACAAATGTAAACAAACTGGAAAGTTTTGGACATGGAACTTGGAATTCTGTATGCATTGACATGGAGCAATAGGTATTATAAGCTGATATTTCTGGACCGTTCAGAATTGTCTACCAAAGAGTCGTAGTATTAACATATTTTAAGCATGCATTTCCTGATTCCACAGTTTTTTTTAAAACTTAAAAAGAAATAAAAATATATATCAGTCAATCATTGCAAGTATCATCCAGTCACATGTGCCAAGTGATAAGAATTAGATCAGTGGATTTGTTTCTGAGGTTTCATTGGAAGTTAATCTTCCAAAGTTTCTTAATCATCAATAGCTCATTGTAATACATATACTTATTCAATGTCAACATTTTTATTGTGTGTGTTTGTGTCCCGTTCTGTTTCTTTGTTTTATCTTTGTTCATTTTGTTGCCCTCATTTGAGTTTACTTTAAATTCTGCAGTCTGTATTTGATTATGCCATATTGTTGTATGCAATTACAGAACTTTAAAGATCCTATTTTGTGCCTATATTGGAATTTTGGTGTATAACCTTTTTGCTCTGGCTCACTGATTTATTATTTTAGTTTAATTTTCTGGTGCTTGCAAAAGTCAAAGTATGGAGGACTGTAATGGGGGTCTCAATGGGTCCCTTTTCCAAAATCCCGGTAATATTTTTCAACTTTCCCCTTTCATGAGCGGAAAATATTTTATATGGACTTTTAAACAGTATCCCTTATCCTGGTTCAAGGAAATTTTCCCACTTCACGTCAAACACCCTTTCTAGTTTTCACAGTTTTTTTTTTGGTGACAGTCCTGTTCACTTTAAAAAGGTAATTCCCGCTTCTCACTTAAACCCCATCGAGACCCACTGAAATTGAATGACAAATTCAAAATATGTAGCCTTTACTAGAAAATTATATCGTTACCTAATATGAACTCTATATAGTCTGTAGGAGGTAGAAAATATTTTCTTTTCATTTCTTATCCAGATTGAATACCTAGCAATGCATGCACTGTTCTAAAAGTGAAATCAGTATGGGGACCAAGGGGGGTGATAGAGTTTTTGGAAAAAAGCCTTTAGTGTTCTTGAGTAAACCATAAGTTCATTTGAGTATATAATGCTGTGTATATTTCATGTATATATTATGCCTTACAGCAAGCAGCTACTTGTTTTATGAAGAGACCAAATTGTTTATAGATAATTATATGAATAATTAACCAACTTTTGTATGAATAAGTGTCCAATTATACTACCAATATTACTGGTAAAATATTGTGAAGTTTATAAATAACTAAACAGTTACAAATGTTCCATCAACAACACATTGAAAAAAAAAATTTTCTCAATGCCATATAAATGCTACAATTGTATTATTCAATGCTAGCTATAATTGGTATTCCGTTAGGGTTTAGATAGATGGCAGGTCAGGTTAATAACATGAAATTGTGATTTAATTATACAGGTGTGAATATTACCTGCAAGACACATGTCTTACCTTACCATCCATATGTTATATCTTACTTCATCGATATAGCAGATTGTTGAATTCATTTGTCATCAACTTCAGTACAGGATTTCATCTCTTTTACTCAATGGATTTTTTGAAAGTTAATTAACATTCTCAAATTTAAAGTTTTTTATTTCCTCCTTGATTAGAGACAGCGAAAAAATATAAATAAACATCAATTTAAAAAGTTTTCTCCTTGACTTACCACTTAACACCATAAATTTGCTTCTGAAGTAAAATGAGGACAAGGTATTACATACGGCATAGGCTTAAGATACCCAGTTTTAAGTGAAATGTTGTACAGCTACATAAGTAATGATGATGGCACTAGCCATATTTCATTAAAAAAAGAGTGTCACACTGGTCATAAAATGTACCAGTATACATTTTACCTCATCCAAAATTATCACTCTTACATCAGTAAAACTAAAAATATGGGAAAAATAAGATTTAATACAGTGATTTTTTATACTTTATTACATATCATCTTCTCTTTCCTCAAATAAAAATACATTCTATAACACATGTCATGTCTACTCAATAAGACAAGTTTCAGTATTGAAAATTGGAATTATATCAGTTCCAGTCAGACATTGTTCAATCTGATTGTACACTGCATTATTTTGTTCCCACTGATTTTTTATCCCAAAAATGAGATTAGAACATCCAAGTATGGTCTACATTGATGGCAATTAGGTACTGAACAACAAAACTAATCATACAGCCCAAGTCAGTCCCAACATCACATTTCATTACAAGGAAAATTCCCATGATGGATATGTATAAATGTCTAGGTTTATTGATGTATCAGTCTTAAATCCAGCATTCTGGATAATTGTGTTTCCTATTAAGGTGGTAGGAAATATGTGTACCATTTAACTTTTGTTTAATCCTCTGAAAAAGAGAAAACTACTCTAAATGAGTTAAACAATTCAAATGAGTGATAAAAAATATTCAGGTATCGCTTATTCATTTATGGTAATGATATGCAAAAAATGCGGAATACTGTAACGAGAGTTTGATGTAGCCTGTTGTCAATCTCCTGTGTATTTGAATTCACACTGTGTATTGGAACTTTTCAGTGGGTCAAGGTATTGATCTATACATATATCTATAGATCTTCTATTAAAAATTGATATTTCTGAATATGAATTATTTATCAGATATTCTATTATTTCAGAGGCTTGTGTAAATGCTAAATGCTTCATCATTGTTTTCATTTTTGACAGATATGCAAATTAAGTTATTTATGTTTCAAATGCTGTATACTATCTTCCAAACCATGACTGCATATATCCTTTAACACTTTGTCTACCAGTGACGCATATAGTTGCTCTACTACTCAAGACTGTATTGATGTGCACCATGGCCCTCCATACATTACAATTGCAAACTTTTTGTGCGTGTCCTGCAGCCTAATGGCAAATGTCAGCAGCAGTTATATGTAGTAGTTTTAAAGACCTTTTTTGTAGTAATAACGGCTGTTGAAAGAGCCCCAGAAACAGAAAATT
>MJUU01052354.1:86336-101050 GCA_002080025.1 Modiolus philippinarum
AAAGCATGTTTAAACAGATACTTCTCACAATTAAAACCATTTCAATAAACAAGAGGCCCAAAGGGGTTTTCACCTGTTTTAGAATAAAGGGGTTAAATTGGGTGTTTTGATGGTAATAAACGACTTTTGAACTATGCCAGATATACTTTTAATACTTTGCAAGTGTATAGATCTTGTCAATAGGAACATAAATATGCAAAAAAATAGGGTCAAAGGTCAAGGTCATAGGGGTCAAAAAGGGATAAAATTGTGTATTTTCATATATTTTACTGTAGAATCTGGGGGCATATGTAGTGTTTCACAAACACATCTTGTTTAAAATATTTTTTTTATATGTTTTTACTGTAAAGCACCTTTTTAGGAAAGAGAGGCAATAGAAGAGTTGTCCTGAAGTCTTGAGAAATTACAATATATTTACTTGCAGTATATTTACTTGACATGACAGGAGTTAAAGAAATTATGTTTATATGATTAAAAGTCTCTAGATTCTCTCATAAACAATTCAGTGATGGTCATCTGTGAGAATCAAAGATCTCATTCAGTTATATATTGAAAGCTCAGATAATAACACCAGTGAAATTTGGCAACAGTTCATTGAGACTGTGGTTGTCTGGAAGAAATTTGTCTAGGCAAATATTAAAAACCTTTACAAAATTCCAGTGGAATTATTAATTTAATTCTGTTTGAAACTAGCACTAATCCTGTAGCCTGAGGCTGGAGATTCTTAGGAGGGACTTGTAAATTTCGCGATGGTCAAGTAAAATTACGAAAATTTCATAAATCGTATTTCCTGCCAGTAAACTTACTGCAGGACTAGTGAAATCCCTCATTTGAAGTCCTTTTGGCTACGGTGATGATGACATTAATGTCAAACCTTGGATATGTTCAAAGAAATGGGAGATAAAATAAGTTTTCTTCCTAATCCACAAAGCAGGAACCTTTGTCATTCTGCACACTATAACCCATTGTACACGGTTTATGCAGTCTGCAGTTATTTCTTTTTTGTAACAAACAAGAGATTTATTTGCCTCCACCCACTGACTTCTGTTTAATTTTATATAGTTTTCCTATTCCATTCAGTTGAAGGTAGATTTTAATCAACTAGATACTTTGTTCATCAAATTGCCTTTTGTCCACAAATTTGTATAAGATTATTCATGTTGTACAACACAGACAATTAAATGTCTTGTTGCGTTCAAAAGATTAAACATCTAGTATTGTAGTTAGAATGAATAAATTAAATCAGGAACATGTTAAGTACATTGACAATTCTTTAAATAAAATTACAGTAGTTTTTTTCTGCGTATCATCTGATAAGGAAGCATTTAATGTAGCATCGTAAGTGGAAAGTTAAGAAAGTCTTGACGAATATAATGGAAATGAAAATAATCACTGAATTGATGATTTCTAATTTTCTGTGATTACCACCAGTATGATAACTGTTGAGCGGAGTCATTTAGATAGAATGTTATAAACATTCAGTTGATCCCATATTGTGCCATTGATCTACCGTTCAGCTATTATCCTTGTTGAAACAGAAGGCATCAGAATAAAAACCATTGAGAGACGGAAATACTTCAAGTTCACATTTCTTTTCATTTTGACACTAGTCAATTGAAATAGCAGCAAGTATCTTGGGAATGGATGCTGAATATTTTATTGCTGTCTTTTTCAATAAACTTGTCAACCCTAAGATGTAATACTGTGTCGTTTAGCACATTTCTTGATGGTTTCCAATGTTTGGCAATATTTTGTTTGATCAGAGAGTATATTATCATTGACTCTCTAAGGAGGAGGAATATTGGAGAGAGAAGTTTAAGTATTGATTGTTGGGTTAATAAAGAGAATCCAGTAGTGATGAGGAATCAACCAGAACAACAGGTAGGAATAATCTTGTATTTTATATCATAAACAGAAAAAAATGGCACATATTAGGGTGTCTAATGCAGCCACTCAAGGCAATCTTCATGTATTTTGATAATGATCTTTATCTTGGAGAATCTTTGAAAGAATTTGTCATAGGTTGGCATCACTTCACTTAGTATTCAGGTATGCACAATTAATAATTTATAATTTAAAGAAGACAGAAACATTTTTTTTTTATGTTCCATCATTTATTTTTGTTTTTATATATCATAAATTGTCAGATATTTTGGTAGTTTACTGTTGTTAGAGTTGATATATTTTTGTCCTCTGATGGTTTTATATATACTGGTAATTACTGTAATCAGAAGATAAGGGAGTTATTATATTCCTCATTAGATGACTAAAAGGTTCAGCCAATACCTTGGTGACATATTCTAACTGCAATATTGCTTGTTTTATCATTGTAGTTTACTAGGACACATTATCATCCATTTGTAAAATATAGTTCTATTCAGTAGGGCAGAGCATATACAGATCACATCAATTGTTCCTTGGAGTCAGATAAATTACTGGCTTTTATTAGTTATGCAATAGTGATATCAAATATACATTAATAATATTGCCTAATGGAATTGCTTTAAGCTTTTCTCCTTCTCAGTGTAAATATTTTCCGAATCTGTTGACTGCCTCAATTATGATTCCTTAGAACCAAGCCGCTACTCAATATTCAATACTACCAATAGATGGGAAAAGAATACATATACAGCATTTAATAGAGTGCTTGCTTGGAAAGCATTTAACTGGTGTAACAAATTTTTGCAAAAATGTATTTTCTGAATTATCAGGAAAAAAAAACAATTGAATTCGGTGCAACCTACATAGCAGCATGGAATTTTGTTGGGTGTCCATGATTTCATCAGAAGTCCTGTATATACACCTTTCTCCATCTTTTTGGGCAAAGTTTTTACTCATAACTTTAAAAGTTTTGTAGCAGATATTTTCAGATTTCATTCATTTTAACTGCACTGAAGAGACATAAGGTATTGAAATGGCCAAACAGACTTTTTTTTTTAAAACTCACAATATTATTATTATAGAAACAGGATAAATTGAGGAGTTTCTCCCTTGTGCAAAGCTCTGTCTTTAGGGTATTTAAGTGTTGTGCTACAAGATTTGACACCAGCTTGCTGTCTCTCTATCCCACAGGACTAGGAAAAAATATACACGGACTAGTCCAAGCACAATTCCAAAGGCCCAAAATGAAGATAATTTTGAAAAACTAAATGTATTGGATGTATTTCTGTATTTGTTGTCTGCTTACTGTGTGATCTACTCCAGAGTTTAGTAAAACACATGATGATTTAAATGTCGTGTCTTTAGTTGCCCGTTTTTTGTTATTTTTTTTTTTGTACAAAGAGCAGGCATCAATTGTTTTCTTCACAATTTGTATATGATTTTATTATGTTGATAAGCATTAAATATTGCTTTGCTCTTACCATTCACTGACTTTCATTTCTTTCTGTTTATGTATATTAACTTGACCGAACTGCCATTATAACTTAGTCATTGTGTCTGTAACTACTTGTTGCTTCACAAAATACTTATAAATGCTTTCAATGACATTTGATACATTACATATTTCATGTCTTTATATAGTTTTTTATCATTCCTGGTTGCTCTTTATTACAAGCTGAATTGTTTTTTGTTTGTTTGTGAATTTTGTATTGTAGCTGTTTTTGTAACAGATGGTGCCAGTTGACAGACAGAAGAATCAGAGTACAGATTTAGGACCCTGGTCTCATTTGGTGGATAGATTCATATACTTTCTAGCACCATTTGAAATCAGTTTTCTAAAGATGAGTATCATCATAAGTTGTGAAGATGCCTGTTTCCAGTGTTGAGGTATACGTTTCACTGCACCAGTGCCAGCAGGACTGTTTTGTTTCAGATTTGGGGTGCCGTGTCAGATTGGGGTTGCCATATTGTAGCATGATAGCACATAGCACTGAACTGTTATTGTAATTGTTATCTTTGAAAAATGAAATGTACCTTACTTTTTGTACTTTTTATATAAGTGTGGAAATATGGTAGTAGCAAAATAGAAATATGCTCTAGCACTTTTAATCCATACCCTGTCATATTGCATATTTTATATTGATTTTTTTTTCTTGTAAATACACAATTCTGATACGAATTGATCTTGTGTGTAATAGCAATGATTTTGTGAATATTTTCTGTCTTTTAACTTATTCATGGAATTCACTCTGAAACCTCATTTCATACATAATAAACAAATAACTGTATAATAAGAGGCTAAACATTTTATCATGTTATATAATGTTGGTTTGCTATTGTGTATAAATCGATAAAAATAGATTAAGGCTGCCGCAGATAATTAAAGAAACAATGAGAAAGTATTAAATGACCAATTGATGGCCATGTGACATGCTTACAAGCAATGAGATTAATTTCAGAATCCTCTGTTGTTCTCTAAAGAATATTTTGATGAATTTTGCAATTTTAATTTTTTTTATTGATTTTATTTTATTATTTTTTTTTTCAGCCAGTTTTTAGTACTGGTCGAGTACCAGTTATCGCCGTGTACCAGTTATCGCCAATTTTCACGTGCTTCGAGATCGTGTGTGAGTTTTGTTACCTGGTTATGTACTGAAGTGACAATAATATCCTAAAAATACATTCCTTCAAGAAATTTGTTTAAATCTTTTAAAACAGTGAAATCTGAGATAAAATCCCTTGGGAGCCCCTTTAAAATATATATTACAATGTGGGGTCACATATGATAATTAGCTAAAAATAGATTTTTTACATGCGATGTCTCAAAAGAGAACTTGGGGTGTCAGCTATATTTTCTGGCAGATATTAATGTTTACTATGTTGCTTTCTCTTCAAATAGTTAAATCAAGACAAATTAGGGCTGTAAAGGTCTTATATTTTCTTGTCCTCATGAACAAAATCGAGTAATTTGGCATTGGTAAAAAATCATGCTACTTTCAGTTTGAAAATCGCATTGGCTGACCTTTCACTCTTTATTCCCTTTAAGTTAATTCCTTTTTTGAGTACTTCAGTGGATTAAAGTGTACATTTAACAATTTGATAAAAAGCTGATGCATATTTTGAAAGATGGTGATAACTGGTACACAAATCAGCAAAATGTTTCGAGAAAACCAACACTTTTTAAAATGACTTTATTACTGCGCATGCACACTGAAACTGAAAATGAACACGATTGGTTAATGTATTACTTGGTAAATTTTTACAATATAACACATTGAAAGTTTAGTCCGAGATTTAGAAGATAAACTGTATAATCACAGTGTGAAAATGGCTATAGCTAGTACACGACCAGTAGTCTTCTACTTTTCAAATAGAAGACATCTTTCTTATAAGCACACGTTTTGAACACAGTGTACCGGTATGTAATGAAAGTAAAATATTTTTTTTCTAACAAGGATTTATGATGGAATAGGAAACTTCTTTATTGTATTTCAAATGACTTTTGCCATTGTGTTACAAAATTCTTGAACTAGTTTTATGAGCCAATGTAACTAGAGTCCATGGCCAGTTAAAATATTTTGATACCGTACATACTTAATCTTCAATCCATTAATTTCTGAATTTTTCAAATTCTGTATCAATATGTTTTTTGATGGAAAAAACAAACATTTAGTCAGTGGGTTGCCCTTTTAATATTTTGGTGATATTAGGCTAAAAATATAATACAAATGTATGAAAAAGTGCTACTTAAGGTCTAGGAAAGGAGTGATCAAGAGATGTCATGAACTATTTGTATTATCATCCACCTGCTGTTCAGACCTCCATACCATGCAAAATAATACTTCTCTTTATACAAATCATTTATACATTGACAAATTCAGTAGATCAATTCAGAATCATTATGGAGAGCCTCTAGTTCAATAATTATTGATTTGTCCCACTACAGTTTTTAGATTTTATTGTACCAAAATATAGTTCAGATTACATCCAAACAATTACCAGTCCTAGAAATTGCTTTTGTCCTTTGAGTTTAATTAATTTTATGTGTGTTTACAAATTTTCTCTGGATAATTACATAATTGGGTTTATATTGACATATGAATTTGGTACTGTTAAAGTGGTTCTTAGTAAACAAGTTATGGCCCTGAGAAATCATTATTACCCAATCAATGTTGGAGAAATCAATTGCTGTTTAAATTTGTAGGAATTGAAATTTATATGTTTTCTAAGTGAATTTAGACCCATTTTCCAAGTTTATAACTCGGATAGAATTGAAATCCATTAAAAAAGCATTTCATACAGTTGTTGCACAATAAATGCTGATAGTTTTTAAAATGAATAGCTGTTTTGAATATTGCATATTTTAAAGACAGAAAAATCAGGGACAATCCTGCAATGTTATATGTACATGATTTTATATGATGCTTCAAGTTCAATTGACATATTGCTTTGTTTTATTTTCAACAGATAATTGTATGCCAACTATTTGTCAAAGCCGTTTAAACATAAGAAGAATTGTTCAGAAAATGTAATTCATATCTGAGAATAAATTTTTTTTTCAAATTACTTACATAAGCTTCTATCGACAAGTAGATTTGATCTGTTAAGATTTTGTTCATAAGTTGATAAATTTGGTACTTGTACATTTTGCTATGTGTTTCATCAGTCTGCAACCAAATAAAAAAAAAATCAACCAAACAAGTGACAAATAGTTTATATGATTTTTTTTTTCAAACCTTTTTTTAATATCATAGCATTACAAAGGGTATGAGGGTATCCAAAATTTTGCCATAGTATAGATTCTGTGACTTGGTAGCTAGAAAGTATGCTGCAGTTTTAAACATTGCTGAAGCCTACTAGAGGATGTATTCAATCTTCAGTTAAAATACTCATTGAGATATTAATTACCACAACTTTAATCCAGCAAGGACTTAACCTACCAACCACTGGATTTGGCATTTCAAGATAAATGGAATAATCTTTATTTCCAAGACATTAGGTGCTGCTTTGAAATTGGCATCTTAATTTCAAGTCTTTATTAACAAAACCCTAGTTTCCCAACAAAATTTCTTTTCTTTAACTTTAATTTTATGTGAAATAATTTGAGAATTGTTTAATGGATGTATTTTAACATAACAATTCTTCTGTGGCCTCCTTTATTGCTAAAATGACACATAAAGAACTAACTCATAAATTGAAAAGAAATCAATTTTAAGTAGAAATTGATGTGGTGAAAGGAGATGGAAAATCAAATTTTCTGTATAAATCTGTGTGCAGTAGAGAATCATTGTCATTTCAAATAGAAAAACGATAGAAGTTTCTAAATAAGCTGATTGAAAAATGCTGTTTTCAGTTTGCATATAATATTCTACGTGCTGCTTCTGAGTGGAGATTTTCAATTAAAAGAGCTTTTTATTATAAGATATATCCAGTATTAGTGATCCAACAGTCATGGTCGACTGCAGAAGATCAATTACAGGTACACCAGAATGGAATGTGCTGATGAGGAAAAAATCAATGATGCTAGTGGTTTAGCATGCAATGTCTTCCTCAGAGAAATTTAATAACTGACAAGATTAAAATTAACTTTTCAGGCTTGCTTGTTATTCCCCACTAGAGTTGGTTTCTCTCTTTTTCATTTCTTTTTAAATGAATTAAATGCAAAAAAAATGTCATTGTAGAAAAAAAAGGCTGATGAAAATCAGTTTGGCTAATAATTAGAAATTTTACATCTGTTTTAGGTTTGAGATTTTCAGAAGAAGAAAAACTTTTCTCTTTCAAAGACTAAAAAATCAGGGGAACCAGCAAAAGCCCACAGAACAATTGATAATAACACTTTCTACTTCTGGAAAACAGTATTTAAAAAAAACTAGTTGCTTGTAGAACAAAAAGTAGTATTAGTAGTAGTTTGGTTGTAACAGTGACTACCCACTTGGAGTATTGCACCAGTTGTATTTTCGTCCAACTATTGAGTTGATTTATTCTCTCTCTGTTGTATTTTGAAACAGCTGGCCCTTTTCCCGCCTTTTTCAGGGCCACCATTGATCAACTTCCATAGACTGCAAAAGCTATCCTGTTAAGCTTTTGTAAAGAAAAATGTGATCTTGATGGCATATATTGATGTAATCTGTTAACATTATAAAAATATTCATTGCAATCATTCTTTTAGAGATGGTTGTCAAAACTCTGTGTCAAAAGGTCACTTCAAAATTTGACAATTCAGGTATGATGTGAGCAACTGAAATTTGTTGCACACACTTCAAACAATAGTTTCTACTAGTAAGAACACACAACAAGTAAACCAACTTAAATTGATCACATTCAGTTGGAGTGACAAAAAAAGGCTGTCTGTATTTGAAAAGATCACATCTACTGGTAGTTCAAATGTAAATAAACTCTTTGGCGGATTTTTTCATACACGTTTGAAGGTCGTTTTTACATTCTGAAGGTTAATCCATAGCAATTCTAGGCTGAATTACCTGCATCAATTATGTATCAAAGCCCTGAGAGATAAGAATTTTTCTTAAACTGTTGAGTGCATAATGAATAATATATTTAGAAGTCCCTATGCAAGCCATATTCTAATTAACAGAAGACCTTAGAGATTTGCTGCTAAACAATCAACCCTTATCTAATTTTACCAGTGTATCAAACAAGCTATCGTGATCTATATACATAATAGGTATGAGTTTTAGAATTTATCACTGTCGCTCATGGTATGATGATATTGTGCTGATTGGTTTAGGCTTGATGCAACAAATTCAATACTTACCAGATATTGACAAGTAACCAAGGATTTACAAAAAATCGTTGATAGTTTTTGTTGTAAATGAAAACAATCATTACCGTTTTATACAATGTTCATAGAAAGTTTTCAGTTGGATAGGTTAAATATTTTTTAATCAATTGTTATTTTATACAAAGAGGACTACAGAAAAAAGTTAAAAGCTTTGAAGTTAGTTGCTTAGATAAATATTGAGAAAGAATACACATATTAATGATTTTATCAACAGCTGAGTGTGCTCTTTACTTTATTTACATAATACAAGTTATGGATTATAGATATCTCGCATTTTTTTTAGAGGGACTGTGACGAGTAATTCTATTTAAATGTATCGGTTATTGTAAAACATGACACAACTTGTTTTTATTGAGTTGTTACCTAAAAAAGGGTTATAATTAAAAAAAATTTTAAAAAGCATGATCATGCAATGTATTTATGTTCATTGTTGTCATGGCAACAAATGTACGAAAGTAATTGTTTTGTTTCAATGAACAATCTTGTAAATGAACGGGTTAGTTTGTAAGAAATGCTGTAACGACAGATCTGTATAGTAACGTTATGTTCAGTACAGGAGAATTAATTCAAATTGCATTGCATTGTGGGGAGAATCGTAGAACAATAAATATCGGTATTGATATAGCTTATCATTTTATCTGTTTGACTGAGTTATTATCTTGACAAAACAGTCCATTGCCATAAATTTTGGTGTTTTTTAATAGGATTATTACTATTTGTAAGCTCTGCTATTGTCTATGTTGAGACAAGCTTGATCAGGCATAAACTTACTTTGTACAGTACAAAAGACTCAAAAACCTGTTCATTCCCATTATAGTGCAAATATTTAAGGCCTTAATTGAGAGAGGTTCATTGTGGGGTATTTTTTTTACTACCAAAGCACATTTCTATCCCTCATATAAGTATAGTTTCAATATCTGTACATAAATGTATTTAAACATTAGATTTTAAACATGCCGATAAAAAATACTGCACAACTTAATTATAGTTCTGGTAAAAATTGCTCTCAGTTCACACAAAACTACTTGCGAAAATTTCAAAGAAAAAGAAATTGTTGATTGATTTATAACAAAATTTGTCAGTTTGGGAATTTCACTTAAAACTCCTTTCAAGAGTTTTTCTGATGCCTGAATTAAAATACCAGGATCAAATCGGTTTATCAGTCTTGTTACACAGAAGAAATGGTTATATATGCTTCTCTAGGACTTATTAGTTAAGGTCTTTCTAAGGTTATGTTTACCATAACAGACATTTTAGGAATAAAACCTTAAAAATGAGCAGCTAAAGAATGGAATTACATTTTTTAAACTGCAAAATTTTGTTGTCATTTTATCCTATCTTGCAAATCACCTTCTATGGATTTTAGGTTTTTGTTGTCTAACTCCAGTTTTACTGATAGATAGTTTTTAGCTTTTTTCATAATTTTCCTTGGCACAATGGGTTTTTGAATAAGGTTTTATGGCTCCACAAGTTTTAAAACATGTGATTAATCATGTATAAGGGTGTACTTACCATAGCCATAAATTAAAAAAAAAAAGATATATGAATCATTTTCGGGCACTAGAAGAACATACAAATTGCATTAGAGTTGCTTAATCACTCTTGGGTCGTGAAATTTTATGTCATTTTCCTGTATGGATGTACTCTGGCGTTTAGACACCCAATCTGTAACCATGAAATATCATCTCTAAGAGTACATTCTGGACATAGATTTTAAATTTTTATTCTACTTTCATTTGAAAGATTCATACTCTACTTTAAGCCTTGCTCATCTTTTGTACTTTGCTCACTCTTATAATTTTGCTACTTATTAGCCAGCTTTCTGGGTTAGTTTTGACATTGTTTCTGTAAGAGCTTTTCTTTTTATTTGTGGAACAATTTGCTGAAAAAATTATTCACTTATTTGTTATGCAAGTAATATCTACTTCAATTCTGTCCTACAAAAAATAGCATTCCTTGATTATATTGCAAAAAATCTTCTCTTTTTGATGCCTTTATAGCAAAAATCAAGTCTTGATATGAAGTTAATGTCGAACTTTGCAAAAAAATTAAGATTTTCATTGTATTTTGTAATTGCTTTTTTGTCGCTATCAAAAAATATCTCCTACATCTAAAATTATACAATAGAGTTAAATTTTCAGTTACTAGTATTATCATTCCAGGAATAGATATTTTGTCTTAACAAACCCAATTTCATTTCTGTCTTAATTTCTATGCTTGAAAGTTTTGGAATTAATGCAAGTTTTACAGCACAATCATACCTATTTAGTCTTTTGAACTTTGTGAGATGTGAAAACAAATATCTTAATTAATTTTAATTTTATTAAAAAAAAAAATGGAGTAATTATACCTTACAGCCAATATAATGAAGTTAGATTGGGTACTTTAGTTTCAATACTGTCTGTAGCCAGGATGAACTTTTGCTATCAGTCAGCTGTTGTTAACTTTTCATTCAAAGATCTTCTCCCCTTAAACCACTTGGCAAATTGGAATCAAGGTATGTGATTTTCATGTTACTGCCTAATCCAAGATGGCTGCCAGTGGGAACATAGTTTAACACAGGCCTTATGGGAAATGCATTCAAAGATCTTCTTCTCTTGAACCACTGAGCCAGTTGAAACCTTACTTGGTCACAATAATCCTTTGGTGGTACCCTTCACAATTTATGATTTTTATGTCCGAACCTCATCTAAAATGGCTGCAATCAGGAAACATAGTTTGACATAGGACCCTATGGGTAAATTCAAAGATCTTCTCTGAAACCATAGGGCAATCTAGTTTTTGTTTCTTACAAATGAAGCATTACAGTGTTTGTTTAATTTCCTGTTCACAAGAACTTCAGTGAAACCAGTCAAAAACCGAACCCCTACTCAACCAAAAACCTGTCTAAACCAAACACAATGTAAAGACCCTTTTATCAATTTCGATATATTTTAAACCTGTGTAAACCAAAAACCTGTCTGAACCGAACAAAATCTTCACTCCCAGAGGTTTGTTTTAGACAGGTTTCACTGTATGTGACAATTTTTAAAAAAGTTTCTAATATATTAGGAACTGATCTGGTCTTGCTGCATTAAATAACTGGGTACATGATCCATACAATTTGAAAGTCGACTATGCTCAGATAGTGTGCCAAGTCAAGTTATACTGTAAATCAGAAAATTTTAGTGGAAGTTTTATTTTCGCGATTTTCGCGTTTGGAATGGAAGCGTGAAAATAAAACAGCGCGAATAGACTTGTCTTTTATTGAAGTCAATGGTCAACAATTTTGCAGAGCGAATTCAAAACTGCTTGAACTAAAATCCTGTCAATTTAACGCGAAACAAAGATGGCACGAAAATTTCCCGGTTTACAGGATATAAATTTAGTGTATACAAGTTTCAGTCTATTTCTGGACATGCTTCTTATAATTCATTTAAAGAAATCTAGGATTAGAATAATAGGATATCAGACTCACACAAGGTTACATCATCTTTAAGACATGCTTATGCACTATCGATTCTGTCCACCCACTCACACTTCAGGATCAATAAATCTAATAATCAACTCGACATTTATTACATTCTCTCTAAAAACAATATGTTTCTTTTTTTCTTGTTTAGTACTAATTGTATAAGGAGATGAATGATTGTAGACACAGATAGACCAAAAGATGTTATTAGTTAAGATTTAGGTTCATTTGTTGACAGAACTTACATCCTTTAGAGACTTTGTGTCAAAGCATCTGTGAATCGTGGAGAATTATTGGTAGATGTTGACTTTTTTTTATATTTACAGAAAAGGGAAGAAGATAAGAGGAAAAAGCGTGAATTGCAAGCTTCGCTACAAGAAAAGTGTAAACAATCATTAGGTGTGTATATATGTTTGTTAATTCTTTGTCTCACTGGACATTCTTGTACAGAGCTCCTTCAGAGAAGATCATGTAAAATACATCTTGCTTTTTCTAATCTTAGGCAGAAATGATCCTGTTTGAGCCCCTGTAATGTAATAAGTTTGTATTTTCAGAAAATAACATTTTCTTTAAATAAGAGGAAAATCTCTGACTCTAGGGAGTAAGATTTTCTGTCTTTGACACTGCTAATGAGAATCAAAGATACTTGAAATTTTACCTGAAGGGGTATCATTATGGCTTCAGTTTTCACATCTGACCAGGATCTGCTTATATACTGCTACATGACATAACAAATGCTGATTTTAATCATAGATGATGTTCTGAATTGATTCTTTATATACATCACTTATTTTTTAATTGTTCAGTTTACAAAACAGATATAACTACAATGAAAAGACTGAGTTGAAATCTTTTTTGGTTTCAAATTCAAAATTACTGCATCCCTTGATAATGTAACATGCACATACTATGCCATACTAAGTGGTATGCAGGTCCATCTTCCTTAAGTCTTTTTGCAGGTAATTTATGAAGGAAATATGACAGTCTGTCTTTCCAATTGATCTCAAACTGCCAAAGGTAAGGTTTCAGTGGTTCACAGACTTGACAGACATTAGGTGAATCTTGCATTTTGAACACCATTTCATTATATAACCAAAAAAAAAATTTCTACATCACCAGACTGACCAGTTGGCGATCCCCAGCCACTCACTATGACATCAGTGATGTCTGAAACTTTTCTCACACAAAATTCTTATTTAGCCTGTGAGTGAAGACTAATAGATTCTTATATAAGTCCAGATCTTAGATTAGGGTGTGAGAAATTCTGCATTTTCCCAACTGGATAAGAGTTAAAATACAAACTTGAATACACTTAAAAACAGACTTCTTGCAGAGATTTCAGTTGTGTTGTCAAATAAGTTACTGAATTACAACTGGGACATCAAATAAATCACAACTTTTTGATTGAGTATTAACCGGAATAAGATATATTCACCTTACTTTATCTTCAATGCAATGTCTTACAAGGGAAACAGTCAACGCAAAATAGCATATCTTACATTGCCCAAAAATATACCTGCTTGTCTCAAATTTGAGAAAAAAAGGTTCAAATTGACAGCCAGTCAATATGCAAAACAATACAACCAAAAAAGAAATTTTAACTTTTGCCTGGAACCCTTTTTTTTTAAATTCACATGATTGGATCATTTAAGGTGGTATGGAGGCCTGGACGAAAATCTGTCAGATGAAAATTTCTGATATTTTTTATAAGAGCATACAAAAGATAAGATAAAAATTGGGTGTCACCGGCCATATAAGAATGAAATATGTCATGTAAAAATCTGCTATTTTGGTTGAAATAATAGTGAAAATTAACAAAATTTTAATATATTTAAGTTGCATTAGATAGAATTTTTTAAAATTTGGTTAAATGTTAGCTAATATACTGTCCTTCAATTTCAATGAAAAAAAATTGGGGGTCAACTAACTTATTTTTATACGACTGCAAAAATTTTTGCCGTCGTATAATGGTATGGTGCTGTCATCGTCCTCTGTAGACACTTTTGTTTTTGGTCAATAACTTTAGTTTCAGTTGACCAATCCTAATGAAATTTAAACACAATGTTCCTTGGCATAAAAGGAAGGCCTGGCATAGATTTGGTCATTATGGCCCCACCCGTTTTTAAAAAAGGGACCAAAAGGGGTTAAATTTGATGTTTTCACATATTTGACTGCAGAATCTTTATTATTTATCGGATTTTGATGGGGTTTCTTTCTTTGTCCTCCTGAGGAAATTTCCAATCAGCAGCATGTCAACGGAATTCACGTGGCATGTATCGTTCACGAAATAAATGGGGCCCAAAAGGGGCGAATTTCAAAAATTTTATTTTTTTTATTTTTAGTCCGATTTTGATGCAGTTTTTTGCAGTTGATTCCTTATGAAAAATTAACCTAGCGCTGCACCATTAGATTTTTAATAACTTGTTTCTTTTCCAAGCTATGAGGGGCCCAACGGGGCAAAAATTGCAAACATGCAGATTACCTAAAATTTTTATTTTTCATCCGATTTCAATGGGATTTTTTTCTTTAGATTCCTCACATTGTAGACTTTCAGTAGTATGTCAACAGATTTTGTGTAGTTCT
>MJUU01052355.1:0-13818 GCA_002080025.1 Modiolus philippinarum
GTAACTATAAGTGGTAGGTTAATGATATATGGTATGTAGATTGATCTAGGTAGTACATGGCAGTCTGTCATATGGCTTTTGTCCTTGACCTCAATTCATGGTCTATTGAGCATGTTAAGTTTTTGTGATTAGGTTATTATACCCACCGCAAACGAAGTTTGGGTGGTATATAGGAATCACCATGTCTGACCGTCCGTCCCCTTTCATGTCCGGAGCAGAACTTTTGTACTGTAGCACCTAGGATTATCAAATTTGGTGTGTGGATGCATCATGGGAAGACGATGTGTTGCGTACCAAATTTAGGTCACTGTGACCTTGACTTTGACCTTTGACCTTTATGATAGTAAAACCATGTGCATTTAGTGTCCGGAGCAGAACTTTTGTACCGTAGCACCTAGGATTATCAAACTTGGTATGTGGATGCGTCAAGGGAAGACGATGTGTCGCGTACCAAATTTAGGTCACTGTGACCTTGACTTTGACCTTTATGATAGTAAAACCATGTGCATTTCGTGTTCGGAGCAGAACTTTTGTACTGTAGCACCTAGGATTATCAAACTTGGTGTGTGGATGCATCATGGGAAGACGAAGTGTCGCGTACCAAATTAAGGTCACTGTGACCTTGACTTTGACCTTCGACCTTTATAAAAGTAAAACCATGTGCATTTCGTGTCCGGAGCAGAACTTTTGTACCGTAGCACCTAGGATTATCAAACTTGGTGTGTGGATGCATCATGGGAAGACGATGTGTGCGTACCAAATTTAGGTCACTGTGACCTTGACTTTGACCTTTATGATAGTAAAGCCGTGTCCGGAGCAGAACTTTTGTACTGTAGCACCTAGGATTATCAAACTTGGTGTGTTGATGCATCATGGAAAGACGATGTGTCGTGTACCAAATTTAGGTCACTGACCTTGACCTTTGACATTTATGATAGAAAAACCGTGTCCAGAGCAGAACTTTTGTACCATAGCACCTAGGATTATCAGACTTGGTGTGTGGATGCAATATGGGAAGAAGATGTGCTGCGTACCAAATTTAGGTCACTTTGACCTTGACTTTGACCTTTGACCTTTATGAGAGTAAAACCGTGTCCGGAGCAGAACTTTTGTACCGTAGCACCCAGGATTATCAAACTTGGTGTGTGGATGCATCATGGGAAGACGATGTGTCGCGTACCAAATTTAGGTCACTGTGACCTTGACTTTGACCTTTGACCTTTATGATAATAAAACCATGTCCGGAGCAGAACTTTTGTACCGTAGCGCCTAGGATTATCAAACTTGGTGTGTGGATGCATCATGGGAAGACGATGTGTCGGTACCAAATTTAGGTCACTGTGACCTTGACTTTGACCTTAATGATAGTAAATTCTTGCTCATTTTGTGCCGAAAGCTTGGTTTAATCAGCTTTGTATCCACCGAATTTTATATTATTTAATGTATTACCCTTTAAATGAAGTACCAGATATGAAATGATTGGAATAAAACCTGTAATTTCAGTCCTGACAGGCTTTATTTCTGTTAGATTTACTTTCCAATTAACATGTGGCTGAAGGTCAAATTCAACATGTCATGCCTTGGTACTCAAATGCAGTTGCGGGGGTATTAGTCTGGCTTTGCCGACAGTTCTAGTTTTCTCAGTAACTATAAGTGTTAGGTCAATGATATTTGGTATATAGGTTGGTCTTGAGTAGTACATGACAAGTCTGCTATTCAGCTTTTGTCTGTTGCCTCAATTTCATGGTCTAATGAACATGTACAGTTTTTGTGGTTAGTTTAGTGTCTCAGTAACTATAAGTGGTAGGTCAATGATATATGTAATGTAGGTTGGTCTTAGGTAGTACATGACAGTCTGTCATATTGCATTTGTCCTTGACCTCAATTTCACGGTCTAGTGAGCATGTTAAGTTTTTTTGATTACCGGTAGGTCATTTTCTCGGTGACTATAGGTAGTAGGTCAATGATATTTGGTATATAAGTTGATCTTGAGTATTACATGACAAACTGTTATATGGCTTTTGTCTTTGACCTCAATTTCACGGTTCAATGAACATATTAAGTTTTTGTGCTTAGTTAAGTTTCTCAGTAACTATAAGTGGTAGGTCAATGATATATGGTATGTAGGTTGGTCTTGAGTAGTACATGAAAGTCTGCTATATGGCTTTTGTCTGTGACCTCAATTTCACGGTCCAATGAACATGTTAATTTTTTGGGATTAGGTCATTTTCTCGTAACTATAAGTGGTAAGTCAGTGATATTTGATATGTAGGTTGGTCTTTGGTATTACATTACAGTCTGCTTTATGGATCGTGTCTGTGACCTCAATTTCATGGTCCAGTGGTCATGTTAAGTTTCCCAGTATCTTTTAATGTAAGGTCAATAAAATGTGGTATATGGGTTTGTCTTAGGTGGAACACAACAGCCTGCTATTAAGCTTTAGCACTTGACCTCATTTTCATGGTCTAGTGAACATGTTTTGTTTTTCAGTATCTATCAGTGGTAGGTCACTGATATTTGGCATTTGGTTTTAGGTGATACATGACAGTGTGCTATATTGCTTTTGTCAGTTATCCTAATTTCACAGTCTAGGGAACATGTTTAGTTTTCTGATTTAGTCAGTTTGAGTTTTCACACCAATTTTGTGACCATGTAGGGACGGGCGAGACATAATTTGGGTCCCCACTTGTTTATCCACAAGCGATCAAAAGGGCTAATTTTTCCCCTAGTTTGTGTCCTGCTAATTATTGTGTCAAGCTCCTTTTTGTGTCCATCTAATTATTAGGGCCCCACCACATAAGTGGCGGACGCCCTATAGTAATCAGTCTGTCCGTCCGTCCGTCCATCCGTCCGTCTGTCCGTCCGTCTGAAACAATCGTGTCCGAGCTATAACTTTTTTCTCTTTTGAGATAGGCTTTTGATATTTTGCATGTGGATAGATCACCTCAAGATGACCTGTCGTGTACCTTGGTTGGTGACCTTTGACCTTGACCTTTGACCTCAGGGTCACATTCATGCTTTTTCAATGACAAAGTCGTGTCCGGGCTATAACTTTTTTCCCTTTTGAGATAGGCTTTTGATATTTAGCATGTGGATAGATCACTTCAAGACGATTTGTTGCATACCTTGGTTGCTGACCTTTGACCTTGACCTTTGACTTCAGGGTCACATTCATGCTTTTTCAATGACAAAGTCGTGTCTAGGCTATAACTTTTTTCTCTTTTGAGATAGGCTTTTGATATTTTGCATGTGGATAAATCACCTCAAGACAACGTGTCGTGTACCTTTGTTGGTGACCTTTGACCTCAGGGTCACATTCATGCTTTTTCAATGACAAAGTCGTGTCCAGGCTATAACTTTTTTCCCTTTTGAGATAGGCTTTTGATATTTAGCATGTGGATAGATCACTTCAAGACGATGTGTCTCGTACCTTGGTTGGTGACCTTTGACCTTGACCTTTGACTTTAGGGTCGCATTCATGAATTTTTCAATAACAAAGTCGTGTCTGAGCTATAACTTTTTTCTCTTTTAAGATAGGCTTTTGATATTTGGCATGTGGATAGATCACCTCAAGGGGACATTTCACGTACAATAGTTGATGACCCTTGACCATTAACCTCTAGGTCACACTTGGAGCGGGGCCCACAGAGATGGATACCATCTCACTGATGTCTAGTTGTGTCAAGCTCTTTATTGTGTCCACATTCACTTCAAACTATACTTGTTCAAATTTCAGTGGTCAACATGCTGCGGTTGTATCATGCTGCTCTCGGCTTAGCCCTTTATTTAAGATATAAAAATCAAATGTCCTTTTTGTCAGTAAATATATTTTGAAGGATATGGGATATTTTTCATATCATATATATTGCAAAGGTGTAGCCTTTAAAAGAATTGATCCACAACAAAACATTACAAATCTTGTATAACTTCAATCTTTAACTGGATGATATAGATTATTTATTCATTTGTTATTATTGTTTTTATGTGCAGTTGTAAGATATGGAATGAAATACAAGAACTGATTTTAAAAAGATATTCAAAAGTTTTATTTTTCATATTCAAAAAGCTTAAATATGTTATTGGTGGCTGGAAAAGTCTCAAATTTATTTTTGGATATTCATTACGTGCACTTTGAAGAAGTTCTCTATGACTTCTGGATGAAAAACAACAATGGAAAGTTTTTCTCTATCATTACATACATGGATTTGTTTGTCTATAAATTATTCTGCAGTCCCCTTCTTTATAACTGGTACACAATTGTTTTCTGCATTCTTTCAAATTTGGATATATAGTTGCATTTCATAAAATGAAAAAGATATATGTTTTTAATTTGAGGTTACTGCCTTCATTGCAGCTATAAAACTGTATAGAAATAAAAAAAAAAAGAATGCTTTTAGTGACAACTCAAAACTCGGGTATCTTTACTTTCAAACAGAATAAAACTTGGACAAAATTACATGTCAAAAGAGGCAGTGGCCATCTTAGATTAGGTGCAGGCCTGACAAACATATTTTTGAAGGGCCAGTATAAGAACTAATAGGACCAAGTCATTGGCTGGCTCAGTAGTTTCAGAGTTGGAGATCTTTGAATGCTTTCAGTCAAATATTTAAACTATGTTCCTCACTCAAGTCCATTTTGGATAATTGAGGATATTTTAATGTGTATCAATGTTTAACCTTTTATCCTGTTGGTTGCCATCTTGGGAAAGGTGTTGGCCTGCCAATTACACTGTTTTAAATGGCATTGATTCTAATACTAATAAAAAACAAGAATATGTGTCTAACGGACACAATGCCCAGCCTCACAACTATTTTGAACAATGCTATATTTCATGATCAGGCATGAAGTTGGTTGCATGGATATATTTTTTTGATGATTTCTGTTTAATTATACCCAGTGAGTATTTAATTTAATGGGAGTTTAATGATAATAGCTTACATCCTTCACAGAAAAGAAACTTTATCCTATGGATTAACCTCAAACCATCCCCTTTCTCCATGATCAGTGAAGCATGAAGTTGGTAGAAAGGATAAATTTTTATTATGATTTTTTGTTTAATTATACCCTAATGAGTATTTATATAAAGTTTCATGATAATAGCATACATCCTTCACAGAAAAAACTTCAACCTAAGAGTAAACCTCAGAATACCCCTCTTTTTTCAATTATCAGTGAAGCATGAAGTTGGTAGCATGGATAAATTTTTAGTATGATTTTTGTTTAATTATACCCTAATGTGTATTTATATAAAGTTTCATGATAACAGCATACATCCTTCACAGAAAAAAAAACTTCAACCTGAGGGTAAACCTCAGAATACCCCCCTTTTTCCATGATTAGTGAAGCATGAAGTTGGTGGCTTGGATAAGTTTTTATTATGATTTTTGTTTATTCACAGCCTAACGAGTATTTATGTAAAGATTCATGATAATAGCATACATCCTTCATAGAAAAAAAACTTCAACCTAAGGGTAAACCTGAGAGTATACCCCCTTTGTTCCATTATCAGTGAAGCATGAAGTTGGTGGCTTGGATGAATTTTTATTATGATTTTCGTTTATTCACAACCTAACGAGTATTTATGCAAAGTTTCATTATAATAGCATACATCCTTCACAGAAAAAAAACTTCAACCTAAGGGTAAACCTCAGAATACCCCCCTTTTTCCATGATCAGTGAAGCATGAAGTTGGTGGCTTGGACAAATTTTTATGATGATTTTTGTTTATTCCCAACCTAATGAGTATTTATGTAAAGTTTCATGATAATAGCATACATCCTTCACAGAAAAAAACTTAAACCGCAGGGTAAAGACTTGGGATGGACGAACGGATGGACGGACGGACACACCCGAACATTATATGCCCCCCCCTACTATTGTAGGCGGGGCATAAAAAGAAAAGGGGGAAATTCTAAAATAAAAAATCCAAAAATGGCAATTCAGGTGTAACATAAATGAATACAGCATGACAAAGTCAAAACAGATAAACAAGCAATGACAAAAACACCATAAAACTGAAACACTAGAGAGTGTGAACCCCAAACTAGAGACTATCAAGAGCTTGTATAGCTCATGTGGTCCTTGGCTTACTTAGATGCTCCATATACCCACAATGCTAAATGGTCTCATTTTCTAGTATGTCAATATACCAGTTCTATGTAATACCACCTATTGTGCCAGAGAAGATCTTTGAATGCATTTCCCGTAGATTTCTATGTTTAACTGTCTTCCCTGCTGGCAGCCATTTTGGATGAGACATCAACATAAAAAACATGAACTTGAAGGGGACCACCCAAGGACTTTTTGACTTAATTTAGTTTGAATCGTTCAAGTGGTTTCAGAGCAGAACATCTTTGAATGCAATTCACATTGGGTTCAATGTCAAAATATGTTCCCTGCTGGCTGCCATCTTTTTTTCTTTAAATTGACCATAGACTATTGTGATAAAGTTTGGTTCTAATTGGTTTGTGGCTTTAAAGAACAAGAATGCTTTCCTATTGGGTCCAATGTTAAACTTTGTTCCTGCTTGCAGCCATCTTTGATATTACACGGTCTCGTGGGATAAAATTTTCATAGAGAGCCAACTAAGAGCAGTTGTGACCAAATTAGGTTTCAATTAGCTAAGTAGTTTCGGAGAAAAAGATCTTTAAATGGGGTCTAATGTTAAAACTATGTTACCTGCTGTTGGTCATCTTGGATAAAGCATGGACCTGAAAAATAACTTTTTGCAGAGGACAATCTAAGGACTATAGTGGAAAGGTTTGATTCCAATTGGCTCAGTAGTTTCAGAGGAAAAGATCTTTGAATGTGTTTTCCCATAGGGTCCAATGTTAAAACTTATGTCCCATACTGGCGGCCATCTTGGATATAGCATGGACCTGAAAAACAACTTCTTTACAGGGGAAAAACCTAAAGACTATTTTGGCTAAGTTAGGTTCCAATTGGCTCAGCAGTTTCAGAGATGAAGATCTTTGAATGTGTTTACCCATAGGGTCCGAAGTTAAAACTATGTTCCCTGCTGACAGCCATCTTGTATACAGTGCGGTCCTGAAATCAATTCTTTTGCAGGGGACCACCTAAAGACTATTGTGGACAAGTTCAGTTCTTATTGGCAGTTTCCGAGGAGAAGATCTTTAAATTTTTCCCATAGGGCCCAATGTAAAAACTAGATTCTCTGCTGGCAGTCATCTTGGTTATTGCATGGACCTGAAAAACAAGTTTTTTGCAGGGGACAAACTAAGAACTATTGTGGAAAGGTTTGGTTCCAATTGGCTCAGTAGTTTCAGAGGAAAAGATCTTAGAATGTGTATTCCCATAGGTTCCAATGTTAAAACTATGTTCCCTTCTGGTGGCCATTTTGGATATTGCATAGACCTGAAAATCAACTTCTTTATAGGGGAAACCTAAATACTATTTTGGCTAAGTTAGGCTCCAGTTGGCTCAGCAGTTTCAGAGATGAAGATCTGTGAAAGTGTTTTCCCATAGGGTCCAATGTTCAAACTATGTTCACCGCTGGTGGCCATCTTGGATCTTGGATATAGCATGGACCTGAAAAACAACTGTTTGGCAGGAAACCTTCTAAAGAATATTGTGGCCAAATTTGGTACCAATCAGCTCTGCAGGTTCAGAGAAGGAGATCTTTTTTTGTGTTTTACGATAGGTTCCAATGTTAAAACTTATGTCCCATACTGGCGGCCATCTTGGATATAGCATGGACCTGAAAAACAACTTCTTTACAGGGGAAAAACCTAAAGACTATTTTGGCTAAGTTAGGTTCCAATTGGCTCAGCAGTTTCTGAGATGAAGATCTTTGAATGTGTTTACCCATAGGGTCCGAAGTTAAAACTATGTTCCCTGCTGACGGCCATCTTGTATACAGTGCGGTCCTGAAATCAATTCTTTTGCAGGGGACCACCATAAGACTATTGTGGACAAGTTCAGTTTTTATTGGCAGTTTCCGAGGAGAAGATCTTTAAATTTTTTCCCATAGGGCCCAATGTAAAAACTAGATTCTCTGCTGGCAGTCATCTTGGTTATTGCATGGACCTGAAAAACAAGTTTTTTGCAGGGGACAAACTAAGGACTATTGTGGAAAGGTTTGGTTCCAATTGGCTCAGTAGTTTCAGAGGAAAAGATCTTAGAATGTGTATTCCCATAGGTTCCAATGTTAAAACTATGTTCCCTACTGGTGGCCATTTTGGATATTGCATAGACCTGAAAAACAACTTCTTTACAGGGGAAACCTAAATACTATTTTGGCTAAGTTAGGCTCCAATTGGCTCAGCAGTTTCAGAGATGAAGATCTGTGAAAGTGTTTTCCCATAGGGTCCAATGTTCAAACTATGTTCGCCGCTGGTGGCCATCTTGGATCTTGGATATAGTATGGACCTGAAAAACAACTGTTTGGCAGGAAACCTTTTAAAGAATATTGTGGCCAAATTTGGTACCAATCAGCTCTGCAGGTTCAGAGAAGGAGATCTTTTTTTGTGTTTTACGATAGGTTCCAATGTTAAAACTTAAGTTCCTTGCTGAGGTCAATCTTTGATATAGCTCCAAACTGAAAAACATTTTTTTTTGCATAAGATCACCTAAAGACTACTTTGGCCAAACTTGGTTCCAACTGGCTTAGCAGTTTCAGAGATGAAGATCTTTGTTTGTTTTTTCTTGTAGGGTCCAATGTTAAAACTATGTTCCCCACCGTCAGCCATCTTTGATATAGAGCGGACCTGAAAAACAATATTTTTTTGCAGGGGACCACCATAAGACTATTGTGGCCAAGTTTGGTACCAATTGGCTCAGCAGTTTCAGAGAAGAAGATCTTTGTTTGTGTTTTCCTATAGGGTCAAATATTTAAACTATGTTCCCCGCTGGCAGCCATCTTGGATAAAGCTCAGACCTGAAAAAAAAACAACCTTTTTGCAAGGGACCATCTAAAGACTTGTGGCAAAATTTGGTTCCAATTGGCTCAGTAGTTTCAGAGAAGATCTTTGAATGTGTTTTCCAATAGGGTTCAGTTTTAAAACTATGTTCCCCACTGGCAGCCATCTTGGATGAAGGGTGGACCTGAATAGTGATTTTGTTGACTTTTTAGCTCACCTGGCCAAAGGCCATGTGAGCTTTTGCCATCACTTAGCGGCGGCGGCATCCGTCATCCGTCCGTCCGTTAACTTTTATTAAAAGATCTTCTCCTCTGAAACTGCTGGGCCAATACTAATCAAACTTGGCCTGAATCATAACCAGGGTATGCTCTTTCAAGTTTGTGATTTTTATGTCCGTAGACCAAACAACATGGCCACTGTTACTAAAAATAGAACATAGGGGTAAATTGCGGTTTTTTGCAAATTACTCGAAAACCTTTACAGATATCAAAAATCTGACAGAAGTAAAAATGATCAGCATGATGAGATCTACCCGCCCTGCAATTTTGAAGAATATCAGATAACCCATCTTGAAGTTATTGCCCCTTTTCCGTAAAATTTTCGTTTTTATGTTACTTTTAGTCTTATATGTTGAAAATGGTAGAAGATAGAAGTGAAGTTTAAATTACAAAAATGATCAGCATGGTAAGATCCATATTTCCTGCAAGTTTGAAGAAAATCTAACGACCCAGATAGGAGTTATGACCCCTTTTTCTGTGAATTTTCACGATTTTTTAACATTTTTACTTTTATTTCAAAAACTGTTTGAGATGGAGGTTAAATGTGAATTACAAAAGTGTTGAGCTTTTCCAGGACTACAATTTCTACATAAGTCCAGCTGATTAGCATCTCATCCAAGATGGCCGCCACTAGGGAACATACCGATAGTTTAACATGGGACCCTATGGGAAATGCATTCAAAGATCTACTCCTCTGAAACCACTGAGCAAATGTGGACCAAATTTTGTCTCAATTGTCCTCAGGTGGTCCCCTTTAATAAAATTTGTGCTATTTGTCGTTGTACCTCATCCAAGATGGCCTCCAGCGGGGAACATAAGTTTATCATAGGGACCCTATGGGAAATACATTCAAAGGTCTTTTCTCCTGAAACCACTATAAGCCAATAGGAACCAAACTTGGATACAATTGTCCTTGGCTGGTCCCCTTGAAAGTTTGTGATTTTTATGTTCGTACCTCATCCAAGATGGTCGTCAGCACAGGACATAGTTTAACATAAGACCCTATTGGAAATGTATTCAAAGATCTTCTCTGAAACTACTGAGCCAATCTGGAACCAAACTTGATCACAATAGTCTTTAGGTGGTCCCCTTGAAAGTTTGTGATTTGTATGTTCATACCTCATTGAAGATGGCTGCCAGCAGAGAACATAGTTTAACATAGGGACCCTATGGGAAATGCATCCAAAGATTTTCTCCTCTGAAACTATCGAGCCAAATTCAACCAAACTTGGTCACAATAGTCCTTGGCTTGTCCCCTTCAAAGTTTGTGATTTAGACATTCGTACCTCATCCAAGATGGCCACCAGTGTGGAACATAGTTTAATATAGGGACCCTATGGGAAATGCATTCACATGTCTTCTCCTCTGAACCTACATAGCCAATTGGAACCAAGTTTGGTTACGATTGTCTTTGGGTGTTCCCTTTCAAAGTTTGTAATTTCTATGTTTGTAACTCATCCAAGATTGAAAATGTAACATCTGGTGAACTGATTTATAGTATGAATGGGTGACAATGAATAAAACCAGTCACCAGGTGAGCAATACAGGCTCATGTGAGCCTCTAGTTTAAAAACTGCCTGTGCCTTTTTAATTGGGAAAATATAGTGCAATTTGCAATGAAATGGGAGATTAACTTCAAGCATTAAATGCTGTAAAACCATATCACCAGAAATGCTTTTTCATGATTGGAATCACTGTAGGGACACTTGAATGCAATATGCATGTAAAAAGTATTTATTTACTACAAATAACAGAACAGTTTAATGATTTGGAAGAATTTAATATGCGATCTCACTCCTTTTGGGAATTTTGTCAACACAATTGGGAAGAAAACTAGAGGCTCACATGAGCCTGTATCGCTCACCTGGTCACTGGTTTTATTCGTTGTCACCTATTGACCACCCATTCATACTATAAATCAGTTCAGCAGATGTTACATTTTCATTCTTGGATAAGGTACAAACTAAAAATCACAAATTTTGGAAGGGATCACCCAAAGACAATTGTAACCAAGTTTGGTTCCAATTGGCTCAGTAGGTTCAGAGGAGAAGACATTTGAATGCATTTCCCATTGAGTCCCTATGTTAAACTATGTTCCATGCTGGTGGCCATCTTGGATGAGGTAAGAACGTAAAAATCACAACTTTAAAGGGGACCACCCAAGGACTATTGTGACCAAGTTTGGTTCAGTTTGGCTTGGAAGTTTCAGAGGAGAAGATCTTTGGATGCATTTCCCATAGGGTCCCTATGTTAAACTTTGTTCCCTGCTGGCGGCCATCTTGAATGAGGTATGAACATAAAAATCACAAACTTTGAAGGAAATTGTAACCAAGTCTGGTTCCAATTGGCTCAGTTGGTTCAGAGGAGAAAACATTTGAACGCATTTTCCATAGGGTCCCTATGTTAAACTGTGCCCCACACTGGCAGCCATCTTGGATGAGGTACAAACGCAAAAATCACAAACTTTAAAGGGGACACCCCATTGGCTCAGTGGTTTCAGAGCAGAAGATCTTTGAATGCATTCCCATAGGGTCCTATGTTAAACTATCTTCCCCGCTAGTGGCCATCTTGGATGAAATGCGAACCTGCTGGACATATGTAGAAATTGTACTTCTGGAAAACTTCAACACTTTTGCAATTCACATTTAACCTTTATCTCAAACAGTTTTTGAAATAAAAGTAAAAACGTTCAAAAATTGTGAAAATTCAAAGAAAAAGCGGTAATAACTCCAAGTGGGTTGTCAGATTTTCTTCAAAATTGCAGGACATGTAGATCTTACTATGCTGACCATTTTTGTTATACAAACTTCACTTCTATCTTCTATCAATTTCAATATATAAGATCAGAAGTAATGAAAAACTGAAAATTTTACAGAAAAGGGGCAATAACTCCAAGACGGGTAAACGGATATTCTCCAAAATTGCAGGGCAGGATGATCTCATCATGCTGGTCATTTTCACCTCTGTCAGAATTTTGATATCTGTAATGGTTTTCGGGTAATTTCCAAAAAAACAGCACTTACCCCTATGTTCTATATTTAGTAACAGCGGCCATGTTGTTTGGTCTACGGACATAAAAATCACAAACTTAAAAGAGCATACCCTGGTGATGATTCAGGCCAAGTTTCTTTAGTATTGACCCAGTAGTTTCAGAGGAGAAGATCTTTGAATAAAAGTTAACGGACGGACGGACGATGACGAGTGATGGCAAAAGCTCACATGGCCTTTGGCCACGTGAGCTAAAAAGGTAGCTGTGGTCACATTTGGGAAACAGCCTTTATAAGGTAGTAAAACAAGGCTTACAAAATCACTGCTGAAAAACAAGTTTTTCGCCGGGGACCACCTAAAGACTATTTTGCCCAAGTTTATTTCTAATTTGCTCAGCAGTTTCAGAGTAGAAGACCTTTGAATGTTTTCCCATAGGGTGCAATGTTAAAACTATATTTCCCACAGGCATTCATCTTGGATATAGCCTGAATCTGAAAAACAACTTTTTTGCAGGGGACTACCTAAAGGCTATTGTGGCCAAGTTTGGTTCCAATTGGCTAAGCAGTTTCAGGGAAGAAGTTCTTTGAAAGTGTTTTTCCGTAGGGTTCAATTTTAAAACTATCTTCCAAGCTTGCGGGAATCTTGGACGAAGCACGGACCTGGAAAACAACTTTTTTGCAGGGGACCACCTAAAGACTATTTTGGCCAAGTTTCATTTCAATTTGCTCAGCAGTTTCAGAGGAAAAGACTTTTGAACATTTTCCCATAGGGTCCAATGTAAAAACTATTTTCCCTGCTGGAAGTCAGCTTGGCCCTAAAAAAAAAAAACTTTTTTGCAGGGGACCGTCTAAGGATTACTGTGGAAAGGTTTGGTTCCAATGGCTTAGTAGTTTCAGAGGAAAAGATCTTAGAATGTGTATTCCCATAGGGTCCAATGTAAAAACTATGTTCCCTACTGGAGGCCATTTTGGATATTGCATAGACTGGAAAAACATCTTTTTTGCAGGGGACCACCTAAAGACTATTTTGGCCAAGTTAGGTTCCAATTGGCTCAGCAGTTTCAGAGAGGAAGATCTTTGACTGTGTTTTCCCATAAGGTCCAATGTTTAAACTAAATTCCCTGCTGGGGACCATCTTGGAAATAGCGCGGATCTGAAATACAACTTTTTAATAGGGGACTGCCTAAAGACTATTGTGGCTAAGCTGGATCAGTAGTTTCAGAGGAGAAGATCTTTGTTTCTTTTTTTCCTACAGGGCCCAATGTTAAAAGTGTTAGCCGCTGGCAGCCATTTTTGATAAAGCGAAGACCTGAAAAACAACTTTTTTTGCAGGGAACCATTATAAGACTTTTGTGGCTAAACTTAGTTCCAAATGGCTAAGCAGTTTCAGAGTAGAAGATCTTTAGAAAAAAAGAAGGGAAACGGGGAATGGGTCAAGAGACATCGACCCAAAGGGGAGTAATAACAACTCAAAGCCACCATAAGATCTTCAATGAACGGTGAGGAAACCCCACACCCAACGGTAGGTCAGAGTCTGCACCTAAATAAAGAGTAATCAAGTTCAGCGAAATGTTAAAACTATGTTCCCGGCTGGCAGCCATTTTTGATAAAGCGAAGACCTGAAAAAACTTCTTTGCAGGAGACCACCTAAAGACTATTTTAGCCAAGTTTTGT
>MJUU01052356.1:0-23236 GCA_002080025.1 Modiolus philippinarum
AATTCGACTGAGTTTTCATTGATTCCCTATGTATGGGTTACCTCGTACTAACAACTCCTCTTAATTCACTTGAAGGATTTTGATGAAACTTTAGACAAAGGAAGAACACTATATGTAGATGTTTAAAATGTCAAATAGGCTGAAAAAGGGGGAATTTTATATTTGTCTGATTTAGACAGAGTGTTTTCATTGGAACCCTTGTAAAAATTTCTTTCTTGAAGATTATATCATTATGTCCATACTTGTATTGTGTCCACAATTGTACTGTGTCCATACCAACTTAATTTTGCACTTACCATATCGATTCAGGGTTCAATAAGCGGGGGGTATATTTGGCTGCCATTCGGCGACAGCTCTTATTGATTTATCTGTGATATAACTGAAAAACCTTCATGATTTCATAAAGTAGTCATCTTGTAAAAAGCAAAGGCCATTTTAAACGAAGGAAACCGTATCATAAAATATTTTCCTTGAGTTGTACCAGTTCAACGATGAGACTAAACGCGCTGTGTTAATTGCCATTGGAACGTGACCTGTTTAAAATTTTGTGTGATGTAGTTCAAACATTAACTGAGACATATCTTTGGAATTAACGGGTTTATTATTTAAATGTATTTGGACTATCATTCCTCCAAATAATCTTTATCGTAGTGAGCTTTGTGGTATGATTCGCCATGATTCTTAGTTTTGAATTTCAGAATGGATTCCACAGAATTTAAGGAAGGACGCATGTACTCTCCCGAAAATAAAACTTACAGTGATTCAATGAAGCCTGTAACTGAGATGGCACGTAAATTTGTAGACCTCATCATATTTTATGCAGGTTTGCAGTTTAACTTCAACATCTTATGATTTTTGTGTATTTTTAACGTTAATTGTTACATTACAAACGGGCCCTCAAAATCCTTTCAGCAAAATTCTACAGTGTGGCACTCGATTTCTTAAAAAAAAAACAAAACATTGGTTTCATTGATTTGAAATGAAATCGATTTTGCAAAAGCACTGGTTATAAAAACATGAAAACATATCTAATCACATTGGTATATAATAATTAATGCTACAAATGTTGAACACTGTATCTAAGGTCATAATTGCAATTTATTTAACGCGAAAAAAACAAGAAAATTGCAGCAGAGCTGCGAGAGGGGGTTTATTTGATAATTTGAGACCTGTGAAACTTTAAATTCTTCAATAAATATGTAAAGCAGTGGAAATATTTATATTTGACCCTTCCCCATATTTATGGTCATCACTGTATCAGATAATAAAGCGAATCGTGAGACTTGACAGCTGTGCTTAAATTTCCTAAATACACTCTTAAATTCATAGTAAAATATTCTAATTCACACCTAGTCTGCTTATTTTTAATAATTCACGATCCAAACATATACATTTCACCAGTTTATGCTATTTCTGAATGCATTGCAATCTCAACAGCACTTCTGTAGTTGTCGACCCTTGAAGTGCAGTTGTACATATTTCCGGTGTAGTGTAGCAGACGCTTAGTTGTTTCATTTGAAGATTGACGATTTCCACATTAATTTGAGCATTATATTATGTTTTAAAGCGTAATGCCATTTCATTTTGAAAGTTTTCAGTCAAATATTCACGCCAGTAGGCTATCAACTACAGCCTTGTATTATGTTTTAAAGCGTAATGCCATTTCATTTTGAAAGTATTCAGTCAAATATTCACGCCAGTAGGCTATCAACTACAGCCTTGGCCTAAGGCAAGGAAAAGGAAATATCTAACTTCAAGGTAATACATCTTTATTTACGCTGCCATGACATCTACGTCCGCCGTTTTCATGCATGTCATGATACTTGAGGGGTGCGTTGCCATGGGCTTCCTCATTAAGTGCCTTCGGCACGTCAACTCTATTCATTATTTGCTACATTGTATTAGGCACAATGTCCGTGCCTTCAGAACGACAGTTTTATCCTTATCCTAGTGGGCGTGCCTTCGGCACGCCTTTAAATTGACTCATATGGGCCTACTTGTGTGAACTGATGCTAGTTTTCTACGGGCACGTGATGTTTGCCACCGAATGACGAACACGTTGTCATGGGAACCATACTATCTTTGTTATTTATTCTTTATCTATGTTGGTAGTGGTCGTGCCTGTGCCTATTTCACGACAGTTGTATCAATTTGTTCATATTATCTGTGCCTTCGGTACGACATTTACGTCCATAATCATTAATTTACACATACGAAACTGCCCGTCTCGTGTGATTTCGTGTTGTCTCGTGTGATCTCGTGTTGTGTCGTGTGATCTCGTGTTCGAAAATACAGTATACAGACCAGTTTTCTGTGTTTGTTCATACGGTCGTGCCTTCGGCAAGAAACATAATGATAAATTGTTAATACTATTTATTCATCACATAGTATCCGTTTGGGTGTGGTCGCGCCTTCGGCGCGACATTCCATTTCAGTTTCGAAACCTCGTATACAGCTTTAGCTCCTCCCACTTCCGCTTCAGAACGAAAAATGTTTACAAGTACCAACCATGTTCGCTTCGCTCACCCCATGGCTGGTAAAAAACATCCAAGATTACAAAAAAATTATACTTACCAAAATATGTCATTACGCATTTATAAGATAAAGTTGATCACATTCTTATACTCTAGCAGTGAAATTCCTTCTTTATTTTTCATCTATTTTTGAGTCTTTAGAGTAAATATTTCTTATTTATTGTTACTCAAAATACACTCATTATTTATACTATAACTAATCCGAGATTCTGATTATCGCAAAATATTCAACGAATGATCGAACAGCGCAGTAATTCACGAATGCGCGGTCATGAGTTGAATATTTTCGATAAACAGAAGCTAGGATTAGTTATTGTTTTTATTATATAGATAAGTTCTAGCATATTTAAGGGTTTAGTTTAAGATTCTTTCCATGAACTATATTTTCAATGTTAATTCGTCTATTGTGACGTCACTTCCTAGAGTGAAATTATGGAAAATAATTTCACAGTTAATTATCACTTTTATTTCACTGAGAAATTTCAATCTTTCACCGTCCTCTATATAATAAATGTAATTTTATATAACATGTATTACCCCAAGACTTAAAGTAAAGAATCCTAAAATCAATCCGTATTCTTACACACATATCCTGTTACATCTTTCGGTATGTTGAATAATGTCCCTGTGGACGAGTCTATTTGATATTTAGTATAAGTAGCTGAGATTACTTCAGCATGTGTCTTGACCATAAAGAAAAATCGGGGGTATTTCATTCATGAGATAAAATCAATAATCATGCCCCTTTTTGGAGAAAAACTTCCCTTTATCAAAGTTTAACTTTAAAAGGAGATCTAATGTTCCGGATTATTATGATACTACCTCCGTCTTTACTGCATTAATGGTATCTTACGTAATCAAAAGTTTTTGTTGTGGGAATTTTATAACATAGAAATTGTGGTTAAATCGGTCTGTAGAAGGATTTTGGAATTGCACATTTTCAATTTAATTTGGCCGCAAATTTTCGTGACAAGTTTGCTACATATTCATCTTTGATTTGCATTTTTCTCTCAAAGATAGGTTACTCTTCAGTTTTACAATGGCTTCTTCAGAAAAAAGGCATGGTCTCTCTTAGAATTTCAAACTTGATTGGCCGGAAATTTTGATTATTACTGATAAATATTTATCTATAGAATAGATGTAAACAATGTGCAGATTTATGCCAGATGCGGACAAATATGTTCCGAAGTACATTATTAGATATTTTTGCAAAATTTCAATAGCTTCCCTTCAACTAAACATGACCGACAAGCAAGAATATGAAAATGGCAGCTATGCAAATTGTTTTTTCATATTGGCAGTATTTGGCATTGTACAATATGATGTTCTTCTTTCATAATTGATGATGTTGTTATACGAAATCTATTTAGAAGTATTTCAATTAAAGTTTCATATGTACGAAGGCTTGATTTCATAGTCAACGGAAATTATGTCCTTAGCTAGCTGTCAGTAACTGCGAGCATTTGTCCTGACAGTACCCTTGTGTATTGTCTTCATGTTTCATGTACTTCATTGTACGGGTACTCGTCTGGATAAGTTTTTTTCTAGTTTGATTTTTTCTGTGAAATGGAATAAAAAAGATAACAGGAAACACCTACAATGGCCGAAAAACATAGCCACATGCCAGAAAGTAAATAGGAACTGCACAAGAAAAAAACCCACAATAAAAATACAAAAGACAAACATAAACAACGATAGTGACTCGGGACAGCCGGACTTGGTACCGGCACTAGCAAAAGCCAGCGGTAGGGTTAAACCGGTTTATGGGTACCCAAACCTCCCCTTTCTCTGTCCCGTTTCCCTATCGTAGAATAAACATACGAATGAAACCCATACAGGTAGACTACTAACTCCATGACCACAATCTAGAAAAGAAAAATGGGGGGACAAAACGTAATTTTGAAAGATGGGTCAAAGAGTGCTCGCCGCTAAACTGCCGGCTAGCTCAAGGAGCCTAGTCCGCTGGTAAAACACTGTCGCACTACGGAAGGAAAATCCAATTCAAAACTCCCAATGGGTTTGGTAAAGAATCGTCATGTATTTCAGTAGACATCGGCAGTATCAGTGAGAGGCCAGTATGTGTGTAAAATCCTCAGGTCACTGGATCCCAAAGCTAATTTAACGGAAACGTGCAGAATATCCTGTCGATATCCCCTATTGCGTAAAGAATGTAAGTTACGTCCCAGTTTTCTGGATTTTTAATCAGTTTCTGGCATATTTTAACAACATTTCCGTAAAATCGAGGATGGGAAATGCCCTTAGAAATAAGCTGTTTGCGAGTGACATTATATTTAGAAGTCAGATGTTCATATCTTCGATAAAACTTTTTAAATGTATTTAACAATTTATGAAATCTGTAACCTTGCTGCAAAAGTTTTGAAGTAATAGTAAGGTTACGTTCATTGAAGTCGTCAAGAGTAGAACAAATGCGTGCGAATCGTACCAGTTGAGAAATATAAACTCCGTGGGATGGGGCTAGAGGAACGTCGCCGTCAAGAAAAGGGAAATTAGTAATACTGAAATCAAAATCATCCCTTTTATCGTAAATTTTAGTTTTTATTTTACCAGAGTCAACGATGATAGTTAGGTCCAGAAAAGGGCAATTCTTAGAATCATTATTAGCTTTATTAATTTTCAGCTGTTGTGGGTAAATGATGTCGACATAATCTAAAAACTGGGGATTGTCAATAGTAAGGATATCGTCAATATACCTGCTGTTATCGTTGAAAATTGAAATAAGTTGATCACTGTTTTGTATGGTCCCATTTTGTAATTTTTTCATGAAGTCACGTTCGTAACAGAAAAGAAAAAGATCTGCAATGAGAGGTGCACAATTTGTACCCATGGGAATTCCAATGACCTGTTGATAAACAATGTTGCCAAAACGAACAAAAATGTTGTCAAGCAAAAGATTAAGTGCTTTAATCGTATCATCACACGTCCAGGAGGAATGATTGTTGTAAGTGATATTAGTTAGAATCCTTGCGTTTTGTTACAACAAATAAACTGCAGTCCAGAAAATTTAAAAGACCATTTAATCAATTGTCCCAATTTAGATTTTATCAGATTATGCGGAAGTGTTGTATAAAGTGTAGAAAAATCATAACTGTCGATAGATGAAACTGGTTTTAGTATTGATTGCAATTTATCTAAAACTTCAATAGAGTTTTTTACACTCCAAAAGTAATTGACACCAGAGTTTTGATAAGTTTTTTTCACAATATTTTATAATCAAGTCCTTTATACAAGAAAGTGCACTGGTTAAATGGATGGACAAGTTAGTAGTAGAACAATTACTCGATGCCGAAATAAAACGATGCTTGTACGGGTTTTTGTGAAGCTTAGGAATCCAGTACATAGTAGGCAAGGTGTTATCTTTAGGTGGAACTTTGAGTCTTTTTGTGAGTCTTTTTGTGTATTTATTTTTTAGCCATTCACCACACATAGGAGAATGTTTGAATCCAAGAAATCGAGTTCAAACCCATCGCAATTTTTGCGCCTGTCCCAAATTAACAATGAAAGGACATGGAGTAAATGTATATGAGACAAAGTCTCTACAAATACATGGTCATAATAAGCAATGGAACAACGCTTTTCTTGTTGTTCTTCATCTTGAAGTCACCATGAGGCCTTCAACAATGAGCTTTACTCATACCTCATAGTAAGTTCAAGACGGCCCGTAGTCAGGAATATGTTGGTCATTGGATTTTCCCTGTCTTCTTATGAAATTTGAGTTTCTTGATATTTGGATTATTGGATGTGGTTTGTTTCCATTGATTTATTTACTTTTTTACCCTTTTTGGGACCATTTAGGGCTTGCTATATGGTGTGAGGTTCATCACTGTGTTGAAGACCGTACGGTGACCTCCGGATGCTTTGTTTTGGGTTGTTTTAACGTGGATATGGGATGTTGTCGCCTTGACATTTACCCCATTTCCTTTCTTTTTCATATATAGTAAAGTACCCCTGATCTGACCATTTGATCTCCAAGGGAGATAGAACGTGTAGAGGTCGATAGGTAAAACTCTTTACGGGACTAGATATTACAACATAAAATTTTTGACTCGACACAGGACCACAGTAACGTGTTTGGAGGGTGACATTGATACGGGATAAAGGTTTATAATTTGTCAGTTGGTAATGGGTCTGGAACTGGCATGTCAGTTAACTGCTAGTAGTCTCTTGTGATTTCATGTTTATGTCCGTAGATTTAGTTCTTTCAGTTTCATTTTTCACAGTTGACTCAGTCCTGTTGCCAACTGAATTTTACTGTTGTTACGATCGTTTTTTTATTTATCACATTGGCTATAGGGGGAAGGTTTGGGCCCAATACAACTAGTTTAACCCCGCCGCAGCAGGTTTGCGCCTGTCCTAAGTCAGGAAATTTATTAAGCCTTTGTGTGTCTTGTCTGTTTTCTAGTTAGTTCACTTTATGTCTATCGGAGTCTAGGAAGATGCTTATTTCGCTGAACTTGATTACTCTTTTATTTAGGGGCCAACTCCGACCTACCGTTGGATGTGGGGTTTCCTCACCGTTCATTGAAGATCTTATGGTGGCTTTGAGTTGTTATTGCTCCCCTTAGGGTCGTTGTCTCTTTGACACATTCCCCGTTTCCCTTCTTTTTCTTATAATAAGCATAGGACTAACAATCTAGATCTAAAGTCATAGCGACCACAGAGTTGTATAGCCGTAGGTAGGTATATGAGAAAGGTTTTATAAGAATCGGGCTTGAAACTGGGTATGTAATCCATGTGATTATAAACATACAGTAAGATGCAGATATAACCTCTCGTCCAAGTTAACTTGAGCAGCAGTCATGAGAACAGTCCTAAGTTTACTTGAACTTAACTTGGAGCAACCTTAATGCGCTCTAACCAGTCATAGAGCCCTGGATGCTCTAACCTGTCGTAGAATCCTGACTGCTCTGACCAGTCGTAGAGCTCTTAAACAATACAAAAACTGTACAATACAAAAACTATATAAAATACTCTCAATCTAATACAGCGAAGGAAACGTTCAACGATCCCTATACCACACGCACACGATGAACGCACATGATTCAAACTTTGACGGCAATCGATTCGCACGATGAATTATGATACTGAAAGTACTCACTTTTGTAATGTGTATTGTGTAGTGCATCGTGCCAGACTTATAATGTGTGTACCCTTACCAATAACTAGAATACCCGTACACTAATCAATTTTTGTGAAGTAAAACAAATTCGTTTTATGACTGAACTTCATAAAAATTTGTATGTTTAGGGAAAATATGTTAGTAAATGTTCATTTACAATAATTTTTTGTAAGTCAGACTAATTTTTTAAAGAATTATAATGGATTGAGTGGTATTCGGGTAACTAAAATATGTCAATCTAAAACAGATAAAAAAGGCATATTTTCTACATTCGATATTATATAGATAAAAACAAAACTGCGACATCTGCGACTTCCACTAATTGAACAAAAAACATAAAAGAAACAGCACATTTTCTACATTTCATATTATGTCGTTGCCTGCAATACTGCGACTTGGGGGTAACTGAACCTAAAACATATAAGAAAATGCAGATTTTCTTCATTCGATATTATATCAATTCCCGCAATACTGCAACTTCCTGTAATTTAACATGAAATATATAAGACAAGAACGATTTTTTTTCATTCGATATTATATGGATGCTCGCAAAATTACATCTTGCTGTAATATAACCTAAAATATATAAAAAGTCAGATCTACTTTATGCGATAATATATCGATGCCTGCAAAACTGCAACTTGCTATAATTCAAACTGAAAAAGGCAGATTTTCTTCATTTGATAGTATCTTGATGATGGTAATACTGCAACTTGCTGTAATTTCACCGAAATTTATAAAAAGGCACATTTTCTTTATGCGATGATATATCGATGCCCGAAATCCTGCAACTTGCTGTAATTCAACCTAGTATATATAAGAAATGGGCAGACTTTCTTTATGCGAAAAAAATGCCAATGCCCGCAATATTGCATATGCTGTAATTTCACCGAAAATATGTAAATAAAAAGCAGACTTTCCTTACCTGAAAAAATATGATGCCAGTATTCCGTTATTATTTTATTTAAGGATATAGTGAAATACTCTGTAAGTTTCCTTCTTTTTTGATACTTCCGATAAGATGAATTTCAAATTTAACAGTGCGAGACTTAATGACCCTTTTTTAAAACAACGGCTTTAAAATTGATACAATAGACCACTCTCTTATTTTCTTCTATGAATGAATATTGTTGACCTTGTATCAATCGGCACATATTGTTTCACTGAGCATTGTGCCGTTGAAAAATCTTTATTGTGACGTTAAAATTTTCCGGGAAGATTCACCAACTGGAAACTTGTCTATGGATTTAAAGAGCACTGATGGGATTACCAACTGAGTTAAAAAAATACAATTTCAGAGGAAGCATGCCAATTGTTTGTAGATGAAAAACGTATTGTGATAGCTGATTATTGTACTGCAGATGGATTTACAGTTATTCCAGTACTACAGAAATTAATACGTACGTATTTTATTTTTCATATAATTTAAATAAACAAACGAACAACATAATTGTTGCACATGCATTTAGACACCTGCAAATCAAGATATTGGAGCATTTTCAATTTTGAGAATATTAATCGGGACATCAGGGTTATTTGTAATTGACAATTTCTTTCTCCAGTTTAAATGCACGATACAGTAAGATATTTAGCTTGTTCTTGTACATGTATCTTGACATCTGTCTTCGGAAGCCTGCACATTAATAACTATACCAGATAACTGAATACCGAAGTTATTGTGAATTTAATTTCTGCATATGCGCCTTTCGACAACTCATGTCTCTTCAGTGCAGATAAAATCTAAACGTTTGGAAGACCATAAGCTCAAAGATGTTTAAAAACTGATAGAGAACAAATAATCAATATGATCTAAATGTAAAGCCAAAATCCGCTAAGGACAGAGCTTTGCATGAGGGAGATACTCCTTAGTTTTCAACAAAATTTACAAAAATTAGATATTGTTAGGTTCCAAATAGAATCGGCTTTCGGGATAGCACCAGCAAATGAAATGAATTAAGGGTATGATCGGTTACGATTCTAACTCGCTGGTTCGGGAATACCTTGTTAATGTGGGGTTAGCTCGACATATTACGGAAAGCCTGCAGAAATATTGGTCACTGGACGGTTGATTGATTGATATGGGGTTGCACTTCACTTTCAGCAGTATTTTAGCTATTTCATGACGGTCTGTTTGTAGTTGTGGAGGAAGCTGGAGTATCCGAAGAGAACCACCTACCGTTGGCAGGTAACTGACATACCTTTTCACTTACGATTGTAAGTCGAGTGTACCTTTTTTGTAATGTACAAAGCAGGGTGCGAACTCACACCGCAGTGATAATAGACTACAGTGGCTGTATATGTAGTAGAACTACCTCAACCACTCGGCCACCCAGGCCCAGGTCACTGGACGAGAAACTCGCATGGCTAAGATATTGGTCACTGGATGTGAAACTAATGTGGCTGAAATTTTGTTCACTAGATGTTAAACTCTGACTAATAAATCAAACCATCACAAAGGATGTAAAATATATAGAAAGAAAAATAATGATACTTTAAATCTACTTTTAAGTACCCGTTGGTTTAATTTTGAAATGATGATGTAATCATGTTCCTTTTATGCCGATAATGTGTCTTTATATATGCCCATATTATGAAGAGCCGTTGTCGTTAGTGTCTCCCTTTACTTTTGCATTTAGAGTAAATTCACATGATACAGAGTCTTTACAAATACATGGTAAAACAAGCAATGGAACAACACTTTAATTGTTGTTCTTTGTTCTTAAGTCGTCATGAAGCCTTCAGCAATGATCTTTGCTCATGCCTCATAGTAATTCGAAGACAGCCCCTAAAACAAGGCGCTCATCAAGTCGATTGTAAGAAAACTTGGCATTATAAAATAGTGTGATGTGGGCACTTTAAACAGGCGATCAGAATAACATTTTGAAATTACAAAAGTAAATGCCAAATTTGAAAGTATGATAGTAAATCAATATGAGAAATTCTCTCACGAACAAGAACACCATTACTTAAATGTATAGAGACCATACATCTCTCGCACGGGGAATCTTTTTACGGACTCCACACTGCAGGAGAGACAAACTCCAGTCCAAATTAAACAATGAAAGGATATGGAGTAAATGCATATGAGACAAAGTCTCTTCAAATACATGAATAACAAGCAAAGGAACAAAGCTTATTGTTGTTCTTCATCTTGAAGTCAACATGAAGCCTTCAACAATCAGCTTTTCTCATACCTCAAATTGAGATCAATGGGGCCCCTAGCACCGGTTTGGGCGAAATTCTTTGCTAAAATTTAACCAACACTACATCCTTTGCCCCCCCCCCCAAAAAACACTAGTGTCTTAAGCTAGATATATAAACAAACACAAGGCATTCATCAAGTCAATTGTGAGAAAACTTGGCATTATAAAATAATGAGATGTGGGCACTTTAAACAGGTGATCAGAATAACATAAATTGGAAATTACAAAAATTATCAAAAAAAAATACCAACATTTGCAAGTATAATAGTGTTTCTCTAATTCTTGTTCAAAATAAATACTTCCCAAATGATGTTAGATGAACTTAATAATCAACATGTTTAGACATTCATCTCACTTCCTGATTGGTTGTCTCGTATCAGTTTCTAGAAATAGTGCAACCGGATGTTGATGAAATTAACACCTGCATTATTGTCTAGCTAATTAATTTTTACATTTTATGACTAAGATAACTCAATTTATTGATAATATGACATTTTTTATCAAAAATATTACATTCAACATCCATTTCAATGAAAGGCGCATTGATACACATAGCAACGATGATAGCAACAAAATGGCGGCGTACTTGAGACTGGAGACTACGGAGATCGCTTTACGTCAAATAAATTGAGTAGGAATTAGAGAAAAATCTCTAACATTGTTTTCCGGTTTATTACGATAATTTCTCACATCTCGATAGTTAAATTTTCACATTTTAAAGTTCTCGGATAAACCTCGAACTTTAAAATTTGAAACTTCAACTATCTCGATATGAGAAATAAACGTAATAAACTGGAAACAATGTTAGAGACTATATATCCATATGAGATATTCTCTCAAGAACTTGTACACCATAACTAAAATATAAATAGGGTATGAAATTGTGTTGTTAGTGGTCAGGGTAGTGTGTGTTGTTATCAACATTGCCTTGAAATATGGTGATTGATTGATTGTTGTTTAACAGCAACTTAAGCAATATGTCCGCTATATCATGGCGTGAACTGTTGATAATATACTAATCAACAAAAGAAACGTCTACCTAATGTAATCCTCAATATACTTTTTCATAGGGTGAAAGATTTAAAATTATATTATTGTTGTATACTTCGGAAAAGACAAATTTTTACTCATTCCTTAAATAATTGTTATGATAAAGTTAAGTCGTTGCTTATGAGAGACTTTTTTCGAAACAGTGGTCAAACATTGTTTGCGGATTTCTACATTACGTCAATGGCGGTCGGAAATTAATTTTCATTATTTTTTGTTTTAAAATCATTACATTATTGGTAACCTATCCAAAAACACAAAAATTTCCATAAAAATTAAGGTAAAGGTCGAATTCTGGAGTTTTGACGTTTTTTCAAAATGAAGTCATGACGTCAACAGTTTTCCGAATTCGATGCAATTCGGATAATTCAGTGATGAATTCTAAGAAAATTAAAGTCTCCTTTCATTGAATCTTAAGGTCAAACTGGAACAAATACTCCAAATGGTCAAAACTGCCAGATCTTTTTCAGGCTCGTTTTCGTAAATTCGTTGACGTATCGATTATTTCAAAATGGCAAATTGTTTGTATTCCTACAACGTGTCAAAGTTGTTCTTGTTGACAAAAATATCCTTTCGACTTTCTGCACATGCTCATATATGTCTCGATTCTATCAACCGGAAGTTCTGCTAGTATTAACCGGATGTGTTCTTTTAAAGATTGAAATCAGAATTGAGTATTGCTTCACATGATAATAAATAAGAGCGAACAAAAATAATAGTTTTATTTAAAATAATATTCAATAAAAAAGTTAGCGGACATTTCTTTTGTTGAGTAGTATATTATAAATATACAGGTGAAAAAATCACTTAATATTTAATAAAAATGATTTCCCAAGGATAAAATCACATATATACAATAAAAGATAATTAAGCAATTTTGATGAAATTTGGACAATATACTTATATTTTTACACAAATTAACAGCTTTTAAAAATTGAATTATTTTGTCGCAAGCCACGTTTGTAAATAAATATTTTAGAGATTCAGCTGTATAAATTGTATGACATATGTCGGCGACATCGACACGGTCACACCGCCAGGAAGACGCGTATAGAGTTCAGTAATTTTTGCACTTTAGGCGAATTATTTTTCTTCCAATTTTCTTAAATTTAAGAAATAGAGTATTGCAAGCGGGCTCTATGTGAATTAGAACATAGGCAGACCTTATATTTGTCAATATTTTACACCGAGCGATAGCTAATGTCAAACAAGGATGGAGACGCGGATCTTCCCTCTGAAAAAGGTCAAAATGTGACGGAAGAATAATACAAGTATGCTGCACAACATATTATCTAAATAGTTGATCTAGACATATATGGTACATTCAAACCCAAAACAATAATAGTTAAACCATAGGCGAATATATCTTTATTCTAACGATGTGAATGAAAGCATAATTTGTACTAACGAAGTACAGTATTTTTCTTATATCAGCGACTTATTTTTAGTCAACTTTATTGGTACAAAAGTAAGTTTCATTAATAAAGATCAGTTAACGGACACATACTTTCCCTGTCAAAGTCGTTAATTTGATCCCTCCAATGGAAATCGAGTCCAAAACATCTTCCTAACTGTTCGTTTATCAAATGGCTTAAAATGTATTTTTTATTAATTTTGGACAAAACAACTTTTTATATTTCTGATATGCAAGAAATGCAAATATGATCGTCCAACAAAATTGAGGGAACAAAAATATAGAAACGAAATCTTTACACTTATTTTATAACATGAAAGAAGATATGTCCTTAAGACACTGATGTCAAACAAGGATGGAGACGCGGATCTTACCTCTTTGAACTTGGTACTTGGATCTGCCAAATATTCTACAGAACCTATTATAAGCTGTTAACCTCCACCTTGACAGCTGTAAAAGAGGGTCTTCAATTACATTGTGATAGTTGCTTTACAAGAAGAAGGTGTAAATGAAATGTGGATATTGAAGAATTCAAAAGATTTACATCACGTCTTAAGCCGCAGATCATTATCACACTGTAACTAAATTAAAACTTTTGACTTCCATCTTGACAGCTCTTAAAGAGGACCTTCAAAAATATTGTGATAATTGCTATACAAAAAGCGGTGTGAATGAAATGTGGAGAACTCCATAGAGATCTGCTTGACATCTTAAAATGCAGATCATTATCACACTGGAAAGAGCATTAAAACTTTTGACTTCTTCACACACTATACTACCATTCATAATGAACAACTAAAATTTCGACTGAAATATTTAATTCATAGATATTTCTCCCATCAGAACGTTGATGAAGATATAGATATATTTTTATAGGAAGAGAAAAAGTTTAAATTGTGAATTATGACTCTGAATCGGAGAAAAATGTGTAGAAAAAAAAGTTATTTAAATGTTTCTAGTCGACAATATATTTTCCAATTTTGGAGGATTTTCTTTGTCATTGCACTATCGGAATTCCAATGGGCACAAATTGTATACCTCCTTTAGCCGGTCTGTTTCTCTACTCTTATGAGGCCTAATTCATTGAAGGGCTTTTTCAAATAGTGATAACAACTAGCCCAATTTTTCAGTTCTAGATTCCGTATATAGATTATAATTTGTCAATAAACAACCCTCGCTTTTGTGATTTGCTTCATGTGATCTAGCCAGGAGAGCTCAAAATCAAGGACATTTCCACACAAATGGTCTACTAAAACAGGGATATGCTACTCATGACTTAAAGGCATCACTGAAGAAGTTTACGGTCGATTCTACGATCTCTTGGACCGCTTTGAGATATGTTTTCCCAAATGATACCATATCTTTCCCTTAAAAAGCTTCAGATTGTTGTTTCCTCTATTGGATTGGACATGTTCAATACTGCGGGCGTCTAATAACAAGCAGTAGATGCTTGCTCTACTTGTGAACCTCATCTCAACCATGGCTTTATTGGGTCAGTGTTGTTTCTTTGTATTCCCGATGTTACCATTGTCCTTGCATTATTCGTTTAAGGCGGTTCGGTTCCAATTACTTTGCGCTTATAGGCTCTGCTGAATATATGCTTTTGTCCTAGAATATGGCTTGATGAAATTGTCAAAGTTCCATGAACACATGAATATTTTATTTACGGCTTTGAGAAATCGTTTAAAGGGGTAAACCTAAAATATGCCAAACAATAAGCAATGAAGGGAATTGGAGTAAATGTACATGAGACAAAGTCTCTGATAATACATGGTAGAACAAAGCCATGGATCAACGCTTTTATTAATATTCTTCATCTTGAAGTCACCAGCAGATAACTCTGTTTTGCATTGGCCATGTAGATAAATAAATAAAATAGTATTTCGTCAGGTGTAGGAACAAAACTTCTTTTTTGTAATAGCTTATTAGAGACCCAGCCAACTTGTCATTTCGACTGTTGCCTTTTTCATGAATCTTAGCATAATCATTCTTCAAGGTATTTGGGACAATATTCAAGAATGAAAAATAAAGGTCACAAAATTCCTTTTGTTGCTCTAGCCCCATTAAAAGTAGCTAAATTCTCCAGATGGAGAAATTACCAGGTTAACTTCATACCCTTGCAATTTCGGTAATAATATTTGAAATTGCAAACAAATTTTTGTATTATACATCGGGAATGTCTATTGATTTCAATTATATTAAAGAACACACTTTTTAATGAAAGGTTGATGATTATTTTAACGCTTAATTAGTTTCCCGCGCAAAATATTAGAAAATTTTATTATCTTTTTTTGGAAAATTCTGCTTTTGATTTTTTTCTTATATTTTCAGAGCATGTAAAGTTGTTTTTGTTTATTAGAATAAGACAAATAATAAAAACACCAGGTCACCGGAATCATTAGAAAGATAAAATGGAATATAACGACAAAAATTGACTTTTTCGGCCGTTTTTTCTTTCAATGAATATGACGTCACAATAATAGACGTCGAAAGTCAAGAGTATCGATAATGAACACCGAAGCAATACTCAGACATGTTTGTACGACAGTTTACACTATGAAAACTCTCTTTTTAATAAGCGTGATTTGAAGATAAAAAAAGGAGGTGTCACATTATTTTTTTTCTTTTAAATATTTTTCTGTGTTGTCCTGGATATTCTTTTTTGAAATCTTCATGGGAATACTCAAGATTTAAGTGCGGTTGAATCAACTTGTTTATTCAGCAGGATTTCGGGATTTACCATCCTTTTTTCCAGAATTTTCATTGTATTTTGGGGAACTATAGGGATGGAGCAGTATATTTTCTTGATAATTAGGTATTTGAAAGATATTATCTCGGGATTTTCCCTTTTGATTCATTTCTTTGTATATGTTATAATGCACGTCATGATTACTAATAAAGTCAGACGTTTAATGCATTTCATGGGTGTAATTGTATCATTTTGTCCTTTGGAAACAACAATTAAAAAATAAAAATATTTGTTATCTTTCCCGCTGTGTAAAATTATTTTGATAAAAAAAAACAAATCTCGCTCGCCCAAATTAGGAAAATTGAAAATCCGAAGAACCAGACTTTCATATTGAACTTTCAAGTTTGGGGCTTTCGCGTCGATGAAGGTGAAGAGGGTTCTTTTATCCTTTACACCCCACCCCGCTTTTTTTAAGAGAAAGCCATATAGTAAAACTTCACATCAGTTTTTATAAATACTAAGATTGTTTCTGACCAGTATGGCGCCATGGTGGAAATAGAAGCCCATTTTCGTTTGCTAATACTCCCTGCAATACTCTATATAGGGTTACGATTTAAACATATACTTTTAACAATTAAAACCATTTAAAAAAAACAAGAGGCCAAAAGGGGCTTCATCGTTTTCAGAATAAAGGGGTTAAAATTGGTGTTTTTATGGTTATAAACAACTTTTAAACTCTGTAAGATTGACTTTTAATACTTGGAAAGAGTATAAGTCTAGTCAAGAGGAATACGAATATGCACAAATTGGGTCAAAGGCCAAGGTCACAGAGATCAAAAAGGGGTAAAATTGGGTATTTTCATATATCTTACTGTAGAATCTGGGGCATATGTAGTGTTTCACAAACACATCAGTTTTAATTTCATTTTAACTGTTTTTTTTTCAAAATATGGTCTATAATAGTGTTGCTATACCATGTTTTAAGTTTAACACAATGGTTAGTTCAAGTTTCAAAACTGTGACGTGTCTAGGTATTTTGTTTTACAGGGCGAATAAGAAGTACAAATCCAGAAACAGATATAACTGTCGTGTTTGAAGACCAAGAAGGAAATGACTATAATTCCATGTTTAGAAATGTTTTAAAAGGTTAATATTTATATAGTTTTCTAAAAAAAAATATCTTGCACTTCTTATGAACAAAATGCTATAATACAAATTAGACAAAAAAATCCCGTTTACACACAAAGTTAAAATCAACGCAGTCATAATCATGACAATCAATAAGCAGAATGAAAAATACTTCCCCGTATATGCTTATATAAAACATGATTGTAATATGGTTTGACCATGCTTTTACTAAACAAGCCAGGTCTTAATTTTTTTTTTAAATCTTATAATTAGTACAAAGTTTATTTCGCACTTTAAACAAGTTTTTTGACACCATTTAACCTCACATAATATTGTTGTTTTCTCGAACAAACACTTGGAAACTAACGTTTATTCTTTCATAGATCATTCACTCACTGGCGACCGTGTTTGTATCATGGGGAGTTCAACGACAATGTACAGACAGTGTCTCCCTTCTTGTAGTGCATTGTTCATTTCTCTTTCAATGGATTGTACTATTTATCAAATAGGTAAAGTATAAGCACGTGGTATTTGAATGCACAGTATCATAACAATGAAATCCTTATTTTTAAATAATCATCTAAAAGAAAATACCAAAAATAACGTTCGGTAAGCATGCCTAATGGTTATTTTTCAAATGCTCGTTTTAATAATTAACCGCAACTTCATGTTGAAATATTTATTATCGATCCATAAAAAACCTATTTTATGTTTTTTTTATCTGATTTTAATATGCCGAAATTCAGAGCACAAGTTTACCAAATAATCACATAGACCAGCTTTTGATTAAAGAAAATTTTAAATTGCAACCAACATTCCTTCAAATAAAATGTAAGAGGAAAAAATACAATTTTAGTTTCCCAAACAAAAAAGCTTGTCACTAATTTTTAACTAAACAAAAGTACATTCAACTTTCCTAAAGAGAAAAAAAAGTTCCAAATGAATCCCGATGCAAGAGGCAAAATCATACATCCAGAATACATGGCAATAAAAGGATTACATACAGGAAAAGAACGTAAACGACAAAGACGAAACAAACAGTACATAAATTAAACGCTGCAAAAAATAAAGCAATAACAATGTTAACCCCGTTAAACTAGGAGTGCCATCAGGTGCTCCGGAAGTGTAAGTATAAGCCTGCTTCACATGTGATAACCGTCACATTGCGGGTTAAAAGTCTGGTGTAATGTCAAATTCGGTATGTGTCAATCTAGTATTTCAGGATCAATTGAAATATGTTCATCTTCATATGTGATACAGACACATTGTAATGATCAGACAATTCATGATGACGAACATAAAACTTTTTGAGTGACAATAGTACGAGTAATTTAACATTACCGTAGCTAAGTAGCTTTTGCATGTTAACCAGCCCAGTAGTCAGTACTTCGGTGCTGACCCGAAAGCCGATTCTATTTTAAATCTTACAATATCTAAATTTTTGCAAATTTTGTTGAAAACTTAGGAGTATCTCCCTCATGCAAAGCTCTGTCCTTAGCTGATTTTGGCTTTACATTTAGATCATATTGGTTATTTGTTCTCTATCAGTTTTAAACATCTTTGAATTTATGGTCTTCCAAACGTTTAGATTTAATCTGCACAGAAGAGACATAAATTGTCGAAATGCGCATATACAGAAAATAAATTCACAGTAACTTCGGTATTTACTTATTTGATAAAGTAATTTTGCTTTGTTGAGGAAATCGACGTACAAATTACATAAGTTACATATTTAACTGAAATTCTATTCCCAGAAACAAAGCTATATAGATACTCAACTCACATTGAAGTCTAGTGTTCAACTAGCACTCATTTTTTACTACATGTATTTGCCAATTAAGTACTCCATATGCTAAAATTGAATCGTTCCGACCTATTAGAAGTACAACTGCTTAATCACTAACAGATGCGAATATTAATGATATTTTCAAGTCAAATTGGAGATGTTTTAACAAAGTGTTAGTAACAAATGTGGTTAAAATGAAGCCTTTTGTTTGAGAATTTGTTATGAACGGCATTTCAAATATTTTTATTGCAGTTATTACCAAAATGCCTAAACGTTTGGCATATGAAAATAAAATGATGATTGACAATCGATAAAGAGAAAGCTGATTATAGTTCAAGGATAATGATAAAAACATACCATAAATGTTCAAGATTTCTGGTTGTTTTTATCATGCAAGATATCAATAAGGTTTTGGATTGTATTTATGCTTTTTCTAATATCTGCGGAAACAGATGCCATTTGAATCATAATTGTTCATTTTTGTATATGTGCGTGTCTTCATTTTCTTTTCTGTGTCATGCCCATGTTATGTCTTCGTTTTTTGTTTTTCCGACGTTGCCATTGTCCTTGGATTGTTCTTTTTAGACTGACGGTTCGGTTCTCACTGACTTTACGCATTTTATATTTGAAACATTTTAATAAAAATTCAATATTTCATCCTTTTTGTTATTTTCATAGCTGCTGTCTATTTTTGAAAATTGTGACACTTCTTATTTATTCTGCATTTGAAAGACAACATTAATAAACGTAAAATAAATTTATCGTTTACTTTTTTTCTGTTTAAGAACAGATACCAAATAAACTGTAACAAGATCATCTTATTAATTATGTGAGTTACGATTAAGGTTTGTATCGATGGTGAATTTTTTTTTTGTCAATTTACTGAAAATTTAATTATTCCAATTGCAAATGATCCAATTTTGGATTTTATTTTCTTCAAAACGTTCTTAAAAAACTTTATGTTGATATCTGTGTTCTAAAAAAAATTAAGTAGTCTTGAATGAATTGTCGCAGAGGTCTGCTTCAAAATTTTGATTACAAAGGGAAAAAGACAATNCATGTTCACCAGCCCAGTAGTCAGTACTTCGGTGATGACCCGAAAGCCGATTCTATTTTAAATCTTACAATATCTAAATTTTTGCAAATTTTGTTGAAAACTAAGGAGTATCTCCCTCATGCAAAGCTCTGTCTTTAGCTGATTTTTGCTTTACATTTAGATCATATTGGTTATTTGTTCTCTATCAGTTTTTAAACATCTTTGAATTTATGGTCTTCCAAACGTTTAGATTTTATCTGCACGGAAGAGACATAAATTGCCGAAATGCGCATATGCAGAAAATAAATTCACAGTAACTTCGGTATTTACTTATTTGATAAAGTAATTTTGCTTTGTTGAGGAAATCGACGTACAAATTACATAAGTTACATATTTAACTGAAATTCTATTCCCAGAAACAAAGCTATATAGATACTCAACTCACATTGAAGTCTAGTGTTCAACTAGCACTCATTTTTTATTACATGTATTTGCCAATTAAGTACTCCATTTGCTAAAATTGAATCGTTCCGACCTATTAGATGTACAACTGCTTAATCACTAACAGATGCGAATATTAATGATATTTTCAAGTCAAATTGGAGATGTTTTAACAAAGTGTTAGTTACAAATGTGGTTAAAATGAAGCCTTTTGTTTGACAATTTGTTATGAACGGCATTTCAAATATTTTTATTGCAGTTATTACCAAAATGCCTAAACGTTTGGCATATGAAAAGAAAATGATGATTGACAATCGATATAGAGAAAGCTGATTATAGTTCAAGGATAATGATAAAAACATACCATAAATGTTCAAGATTTCTGGTTGTTTGTATCATGCAAGATATCAATAAGGTTTTTGGATTGTATTTATGCTTTTTCTAATATCTGCGGAAACAGATGCCATTTGACATTTCTCATTACTGAATCATAATTTTACGCATTTTATATTTGAAAAATTTTAATAAAAATTCAATATTTCATCCTTTTTGTTATTTTCATAGCTGCTGTCTATTTTTGAAAATTGTGACACTTCTTATTTATTCTGCATTTGAAAGACAACATTAATAAACGTAAAATAAATTTATCGTTTACTTTTTTTCTGTTTAAGAACAGATACCAAATAAACTGTAACAAGATCATCTTATTAATTATGTGAGTTACGATTAAGGTTTGTATCGATGGTGAATTTTTTTTTGTCAATTTACTGAAAATTTAATTATTCCAATTGCAAATGATCCAATTTTGGATTTTATTTTCTTCAAAACGTTCTTAAAAAACTTTATGTTGATATCTGTGTTCTAAAAAAATTAAGTAGTCTTGAATGAATTGTCGCAGAGGTCTGCTTCAAAATTTTGATTACAAAGGGAAAAAGACAATAAGAAAAGAGAAACAACTTAAACTGTTTTTCGGAAATAATTTTAATTTTGAGGACAAAATATATAGTTTCATCACGAAGTTATCAAATGGTGTTAAACGCACGAGGAAACAAATACAAGAGCTACGGACCTAAATGAAATCGACAACAAAAACTTGACAGAAAAAAGGACACCTTTATATAGGGGCAACACAACTAAAGACAAAGCAGAAAATTAGAAATAACTATAAAAGTCATTATAACAGACAGCGTTACCCTCCCTAAAATGCAGCTTGAGAAGAAAATCCTCACGTGAAATTCAACGGAGTATATAAAGTCCTGTAGTTATTATAGCGGCTGATAAATTAACAAATATTGTAGACCTTGTTTGATGAGGAACAGTATGTTTCCAATGCAGAGTGATAAAGATGAGTTACAGCTATTCAAAGTACAAGCTGAGGCAGACTGGAAACTGTTTCTGAAACACAGATCAAATGAACTCAAACCAGGTGAGTGCGGAATAAAGTCCTGACATCTAGACTGTACGCTTAATAGTTATTGATAGTCATTTCGATGACAGTTTCATAAAAAAAATTTGCATTTTATACCCTTCTTCTTTATATTACAGAAACTATTACAGTTGTTTGTACGACATGAAAAAAAAGAAAATAAGCAATAGTGTTGTATACATTATAGACCTGGTATTATGGTCAACCATGTCAACCTACAATGTAAAGCAACAAGTCATTTGAATAAGTTACAGATATTTGTATAAACTAATTTTATTCAATATCATCATGTAAATTAATCTCAAGTCTTGTACACCCTTCCGAGGGAGTTATATTTCGGCGGCGGTTTTCCAATTTTAAGATTCGAGTTGCACTGACGAGAAGTAAATTCATCGAGATGGGACCTTATCTGCAACAGTGAAATTCAAATGTAGTGTTGCGTGTCACTCAAATTGTAATGGTCAAATTCCTCAGTGGAAAGATGTTCTCGATAATATCACATGCTAAAACTCTAACTCGGTTGGTCTTTGATTTCAGACGCATATATATATATATATATATATATATATGTGTGTGTGTGTGTGTGTGTGTGTGTGTGTGTGTGTGTGAAAAGGATTCGGAATAAGCTCAATATTGGTTATGTCAATCCGTCTCCAAGTTGAAGATTTTGTCGTATGTAAAAGACATGATGTCCTTATCTGCATTGTTGAGCCCTTAAGTGTAATCCTTACCTTAATTGTAATCCGATTACACTTAAGGTTAAGGACCACCCTTAAATGTAATCCCGATTACATTTACAGTTGCAGGACCTCCCTTAATTGTAACCGATTACAATTAAGGGAGATAGTGTACATATGCCTGCAGTACCTACCGTAATTGTAATCCCTCTGAATTAGTTTAAAATTTGCAGCGCATATCAGGCCTATAAGTGATTAATTTTAAACAAAAGAAAGGGAAGTCTTCATTAAACGAAACAAAGAAGGTTTACTTAGATTCTTTTCCGTAGTTACAAATTCCAATAAAGGGCTACGCCAAGCGCAGCATGATACGACCGCAGCATGTCGACCACTGAAATTTCAACAAAAGTTGTTTAAAGTGAATGTGGACACAGTAAAGAGCTTGACACAATAATTAGATGGACACAAAAAGAAGCTAGACACAGTTATTAACTAGAAACAAAATAGGGAAAAAACCCTTTTGATTACTTACTGATAAAAAACCGTAAGAGCTATGCAAAATATGTACTATCAACTAAAACTTTACATCCATAGAAATTCAAAGAAAAAATCCATCGAAATCTGATGAAAAATAAAGATTTGACACATTTAGAAAAATTGCAATTTTGGCCCCTTTGACCCCTTGTAGCTCAGAAACGGTAAGACCTACAAAAAATCC
>MJUU01052356.1:24716-37077 GCA_002080025.1 Modiolus philippinarum
CTCAGGAGCACATTGAAACAAACCCCATCAAAATCCAATAAATAATAAAGATTCTACAGTCAAATATGTTAAAACACCTCATTTAACCCTTTTTTGGCCCCTAATTCTGAAATGGGTGGGGCAAAAACCTAAAGGAAAAAAACGTTTCTCAAGAATGTTCCAAGAAACATCATACTAAGATTTGAAAACAATCCATCTACTAGAACCAAAGTTATGCTGTCCACAGACACGAAAATACCTAATTTTACCCCTTTTTGGCCCCTTTTTTGCCTCTTTTTCAAGAACGGGTTGGGCAGGGAACGCGAAATTATAACCCGGGCTTAAGCTTGTGCCAACAAACATCATACTAAAATTTGATAACAATCCGTTCACTAGAACTTAAGTTATGCTGTCCACAGACGCCGACGCCGACGCCAACGACGACGCCGACGCCGACGCCGACGCCAGCGACATACCATAATACGACCGCAAAATTTTTGCGGTCGTATAAAAACTAGAAAATTGAATGATTTTTTAAATCGTGTATTTCATTGAGGTATAATAATAATGTAAATGTTCGACGTTTGATTGTAAAGTTTGTAATTTAGTGCGTTAATTGCAGTTTGAGTGGACTGAAGTTGGTGTCTATCAATTTGGAGGAATCAAATATACATCTCCGGATTTTTTCTACAAAATTAGCATACTGATTCATAAAGAATTTGTCAATACGTGTGCAAAATTTCCACGCAATTTTCCAGAATAAAACCCCAAAGTTAGTTGATTCTGCTACAATACTGGCTCTTTTTTTAGAAATGAAATCGATTTTACCTATATACGTTATGATGAAGTAGACGTCCACCTCATTAGCATGTTTAGAAGAGAGATAATTTCACACAATGACTTTTCGGACTGACTGACATAAGATAAGAAAACGTGTTCCGCCAAAGCATGATTATGAGTCATATTTGTTTTAAATAGCCATCGTTACCATGGAAACAAAAAAAGGCGGAGAAAAAAAAAAAAGCCTCAGAATTGTTTCTAAATATTATACAAAAGAAATGTAAAAATTGTTCTAAAGCTTTCAATTCCCTAAAACGGAAAAGTAGACGGAATTGTATGAAAATGATAACAATTCTGACTTTTAAACAATTTCTAGCGACCAATTTTGGGGTTTCTCTAAAAACCAAAAATTAAAGGCATACCGAAAAGAACCATAATGCATATTATTTCTAGCGACCAAGTTTTGTTTTGTTTTTTTATTCTAGAAATACCATAATTGCTAGCGTTTCCATAGGGATAAATCAAGTAGCAAATAATTGCTTGAAAATGAACAGACATGATGTTAAAGATTTGTGGACACTATTCTGAGGGTTAAAATTTTCCTAATGACAACCGTGATTAGTTGTTTTATTCAACGGGCTGATTCGGTATTAATCCGTAACAATACCCATGATAAACGGAATAGGAGTCTTCATTTTTCGGGATCAGGATTATGTCATTTATTTACTGGGAAAATCGGGATTTTGTCATTATTTTCACATGAATCCGAGATCATACCCTCTCCTTCCTCCTCTATAAGAACAAGAAGATAAAAAACTAGAGGCTCCCAGGAGCCTGTATCGCTCACCTGGCTTTCAGTTGCCTTAATCAAAGAAGTTGTAAGTTATACAGTTGATCTTCAGTTTCTAAAACTTTTGTAGCTCGAACACCTCCAATATCTTGAGCTGTTTTTAAAGTCTGATCATGTTTTACTATATTTCTTTGTTGGGCTTTTTTTTGACAAAAAACGTTCTTGCTAAGGACCACTTTCGGCACCAGTTTTGAAGTCGAGACGTCATTTTGTGAATGGATGTCAACAAACAATTTTCAACATCGGTTTTGATGTCGCAACATCAATATCTATTTGGAAATCAAATTTCATTGAAATCGGACAATGTTGAATTTTCTCGCCTTTTTTGGCGACCATTATAAAAATGGCGGTCAACAAACAATTTTTAACATCAATTTTGAAGTTGCGACATCAAGACCTATTTGGAAACCAAATGTCATTGAAATCGGACAATGTTGAAATTTCCCGCCTTTTTGGGCGACCATTAAAAAAATGGCGGTCAACGAACAATTTTTAACATCAGTTTTGAAGTTGCGACATCAAGACCTATTTGGAAACCAAATGTCATTGAAATCGGACAATGTTGAATTTTCCCGCCATTTTTGGTGGCCATTTTGAAAATGACGGTCAACGAACAATTGTCAACACCGGTTGTGAAGTCGCAACATCAATAGCTATTTGGAAACCAAGTTTCATTGAAATCGGACAATGTTGAATTTTCCCGCCTTTTGTGACGGCCAGTTTGAAAATGGCGGTCAACGAACAATTTTCAACATCAGTTTTGAAGTCGCCACAGCATGGCAAACATTTCATCAGTTTACACTTGACCTTCATCTTCTATAGTTTAAGAAATTAAAGATGAAAAATAAAAAAAAATTAAAAATTCGGTGAAAAAAGGGCAATTACTCCTACAAGGGTTTATGGATTTTCTTCAAAATTTCAAAGTGGGTAGACCTTGATATGCTGAACATTTTTGCAATTTACACACTTCACCTCTATCTGTTACACTTTTTGAAATAAAAAATAAAAAATGCAAAAATTTTGAAAATTTAACGGAAAAAGGGCTATATCTCCGAGATGGGTTTTCAGATTTTCTTCAAAATTGCAGGGCAGGTAGATCTTGCCATGCTGATTATTTTAACCTCTGTCAGATTTTTGATATCTGTTACGGTTGTCGAGTTATTGGCTAAAAACTGCAATTTACCCCTATGTTCTATTTTTAGCAACGGCGGCCATGTTGTTTAACCTACCGCCTAATCGAACACAATTTTGGGAAGCCATACTCTGGTGATGATTCAGGCCAAGTTTGGTTACATTTGGCCCCGTGGTTTCAGAGGAGAAGATTTTTGAAATTGTTGACAGACGGACGGACGACGGACGCATAGTTATGGCAAAAGCTCACGTGGCCTTTTAGGCCAGGTGAGCTAAAAAAACAGTCAGGATAAACATTTACAGGAAAGGTGACCAGCAAGGGTTGTATTATGTTAGCTCGAAGCACAAAATCACTATCTGCATGCGACTCCCTCTGACTTACTCCTTCATTATAAGAACAATCAGACAGCAACAACATAAAGACTTTCATTTATCGGGTCAGACTTTTTCTCATCTGCACTGGGATTTGATACTTGATGCTTCCTTGCCAAATCCTGCAGAGAGTTTCGTGTATGATGCTACTGTTGTTCAATATTGAGGACGATGTGATATATTTACAAATCTTTTTAGATGCAGTTTTGTCAGAGACATAAATTCCAGAGATTCGAAGCTACGGGAAGTATCGCGATATATCGTGTCTACCCCGACGCTATCAATTTTGGCGCAAAATTCAAATCGTATCAGACTAGAATTCAAATATCACTATTTCCACGTATCGTCAATGATCTTAATATATTTGTATATCTTAGAAACTTGCCAAAATGGATCACAAACCGGATTTCAGTGATGAAGTTGTTAATATGTGCTTCCCACTGGCTGCAATTCACAACAAGTGTGGACCAAAATAGGTGTCTCGCCAGTCGGCACATGGATCGTTGGGAAACTGTTCGACAAATTGCAAAGGAAATGAGGAAATATACTACAAAAATTAACCTAAATTACACCAATTTCAGTTATTAAGAAATTTATCTGATCAGAGAAACTTAAAGTGTTTGATAATAAGACTGTGAAATTGAGGTCAAAAGTTTTATTTTTCTGTTATCTGGTTTGAAATCAATTTTCCATTTTTCTATTATTGGGATACCCCTTGTCCCCCCTCAGTACATTCAGATCATATCGGAAATATTTTCAAAAACGGTATACGACAATGGCAAACTAGAACAAAAATGGGATGACAATAAAATTTGCAATGAACATAAAACACAAACTAAATTCTACCAAGTACGCAACCCATCTTTAAACAAAAACGAAACAAGAGAAAAGCATGAAAAACTATGGGGAAGCGGTATTGACTTTGTTTTTTACTGAAAAGAATCACTGGTTATGTTTTTTTCTTTATTTTACTATAGACAGTCTATATACAAATCTGCATGATGAACTCCAGTGATTCCTGGCATTTCAAAATTCCAACTGTACAGTCACTTGACCATAATTCCAGATTTCCGATAGTAATTCTAAGCACTTTTCTCCGCCCTTTTTTCCTAGTAAAGATGGCTACTTAAAACAAATATGACTCATAATCAAGCTTTGGCGAACACGTTTTCTTTTCTTACATGAGCTGCAAATTGTAAACTAATTCCGAGGGATTACAATTACGGTAAGTACTGTAGGCATATGTACGCCATCTCCCTTAATTGTAATCGGTTACAATTAAGGGTGGTCCTGCAACCGTAAATGTAACCGGAATTACATTAAAGGGTGGTCCTTAACCTTAAGTGTAATCGGATTACATTTAAGGTAAGGATTACACTTAAGGGCTCAACACTGCATACTACAAACAATAAAATTTATTCAAATGAGAAAGACGTTGCCTAAAGTACTGTATTAATAAACCCACATTTGATACATTGTAGGTGGATTACTGTTCCTTATTCCATCTGTACTCGATTGTGATGTACAGTCTTTAATATACAGCCAGCTTAACTTAGTACTAAAATCATTGCTTGAGGACGGAAAGATTTCGAAGGTAAACTCATAGATAAGATGACAGCTTAATATTACAAATGGTTCATGGAATGCAAGGATTGAATATACGGAATGGAATAAAGTGGAAACATTCATACAGGATTGATCGGTAAAGTGGCAAGCAAATGTGCGAAATTAATCATTTCATAGTAGATGTCAATTTATAATTAAAGGCTTCATTGGTTTAATTTTTTTTTCGTGTAAAAAAACTGACCGATGCATATTTTGAAGCCACTTTTAGAACATGATAACACTACTAAAATGAATCAATTGGTAATAATTCTTATATAATTTGCATATTAGGAAACAAGCTGACATGATTGGCTGAATTGACTTCCGGTGGTATTTTCTGAAGTTGTTTAATTTTCGATAGACGACATTTAATTTCACATTTTAAATTCATTTGCCAAGGTAACCAAATAGAATAAAAACGTGTGTTTGCCTTTTTGAAGAGAGTAATTTCATTACTAAAAAAAAGTATAGGAATTAAATACCATCGAAAAGGAATTTGTTGGATATAAATGACACCAAATAACTCACAGTCCTTCGGACTTTTGATATTTTGTTTTTTAGGGGTATTTTATACCCCGATGTTTAATCCTATCGTATTACATTTGAAACTTTAAAAAGGGTTAAAACAATGTTTTAATTGATTAGTAAGTTTATTTATATATAGAGATCAACCAATGAAAATGCTACAATTCTGTCAATCAACTGGGAATGTAGTTTTTCTATTATATTAAATAATGTAAAAAGACCTTTTTACACTTTTACACTTTTTACGTTATTGTTTGGTTTTGATTCTATCAATGGTTCCATTTTTATGATTTTTGTTATTTTTGTTAAAATAATTTTTGATACAAAATTCACCATATTTCGGAAATTACCCAATTTACAGCTAAAAATTACATTTTGTTCCTTCTTTCCTCCTCCAGTCAACAGGTTCCAAAAATAAAGAGTCCCTGAAATCAAATTTGAATTGAGATACGATGTTATAAAGCATACTCATTGTTTATTGACGTCATAACCCAAGACGTAATAATTTTACAGATCTCTCTTAGACATGTTTTGTCCGTGTACTTAATTTCTTGTTTCGATATGAGACCAACAAAACCTATACAAACTGACACAAACTGCTATTACAGAGTGAGTTTGTGAATATAGGATATAACTCCTACCTGAGAACAGAGGACGAGCTAAAAAAACCATTTACAGAAAGGTCTGACGAAGTAAAAGATCTTGAACTAATATCATATGACATTTCAAAGGAAATAATCTTCGAAACCGGAAACAGTAAGTAATCTGTTGTTATACTCCACAAAAAGAACAAACTTTGACTAAGAAAACATCTGGAATGCTATAGGTATCACAATTTGATGAAACGCCTGGACATTAAGCTGGTAATAGTGTTACTAGCTTTTTGATAGATACCGCAATCGAAATCCGAATTTCGCAACTAATATAAAAACTTCCCTTCAATATGCAGAGTTCAAGTTTCAAGAATAACTGTCATATGGAACCCTGAAGTTACAATTTCCTACCAGAATATTTCTTTTATGGTAAATAACCGAAGTTGCTGTTAATTTGGATTCTGCTATGACACGCGATGGTAACAAAAATAAGATATACCTAGTATTTCGAACGAAAACTAGGGTTTTCGTGCGAAATACCAGGAATACCGCACGAAAACTAATGATTTCCCATCGGTTTATGTAGTATTTCGCCGAAAAAAAATTCCGACAAACCCATAGTTTCCGATCGGTTTCGGAAATTCGAGTTTGAACCGAAAATTCTATTCATAGTTTCAGCCAATGAGAAACGGAAATCGCTGTTTGATATTTAACGTTGGTCCAATCAGAAACGGAAACCGGTATTCAGAGTTCGCGTATTCTATTTATTGTTTATATAAGTCTCTCTTTTTTTATTCAACTTCGTAACTTCTATTTATTAAATGTATTTTGTAATTATTAACCGGGTTTTCCATCGGACAAATCCTGTTATTAAATTGGTGAAAATGGCGGGCGGGCGGTGGGCGGGCGGGCGGCTGCCTAATGGGTACATCATTTGTCCGGAGCAAATCTCCTACAGTATTTGAGACAGGAAGTTTTTATTTTGCAGTCCAATTGTACATATATCAAAGGTGTGCATGGTACTTTGATTTTAATTTTTGATAATTTATGTCAAAAATATCAGTTGTTGAACTTAGTCATTTTTAAGACAATTTTTTAACAATAGGGTACCTCCTTTGTCTTGAGCAAGTCTATTACAGTATAAGACATAGGACTTTTTTAATTTTCAGATCAGTTGTACATATATCAAAGGTGAGCATGGTACTTTGATTTTGATTTTTGAAAATTTTTGTCAAAAATATCAGTTGTTGAACTTGGTAATTTTTACGTCAAATGTTTAACAATAAAATACCCCCTTTTGTCCAGAGCAATTTTCCTACAGTATAAGACATAGGCAGTTTTTAATTTGCAGATCAGTTGTACATATATTTAAGGTGTGCACAGTACTTTGATTTTGATTTTTGTTGAATAATGCCAAAATTACCAGTGTAGAACTTAGTCATTTTAAGGTAATATTTACCAATAGGGTGTCCCATTTGTCCAAAACAAATCTCCAACAGTTTAATAGACAGAAAGTTTTATAATGCAGATCATTTGTACCTGTATCAGAGGTGTGCACAGTTTTATTTTCATTTTTGATTAAAATCCAAGTTGCTGAACTTTTAGAAATAGGCTACTTTGATGGAAGGTTTAACACTGAAAATAAATGAAAATTATAAGTACATTAACCCATGTGTAAGATATACTGTCCATGTAAAAGAAAACCCGGTTTGCTGTCACACTGCCAGCTTTCCTCTTGTAAGTTAGTGATCAAATAGATTTGTGCCTGTGACACTTTTGGGGGTGGGATTTGTTATCAGATTCGCGGGTCTTGAGAGGATTCGATCTCGACTCTGCATTATCACCTTAACCAGTTAAAAGTTGTGAATATCGCCGTTTTAGACGTAGTTTAAAAATATTCAATTTAACAAATCTCTACAGCAAATATTTTTATTTTCATATAATTTAATGAGTGTTCTGTTTCGATATTAAAAAAAAAACATGAAATTTGGCACTTAATAGTTACGAAAAATAAATAATTATACCCGCGCTCCGAAGGAGAAGGGGGTATACTGTTTTACCTGTGTCCGTCATTCCGTCAATCCGTCATTCCGTCATTCCGTCATTCCGTCCGTCACAACTTTCATCAAGCTTTTTCTCTGCAATGGATAATGATACAAACTTGAAATTTTATAAAGTTATACCATAATATGGGATGCATTTTCAGACCTGTGGGATTACTACTTCCTGTATACCGACATAGCCAATTTTTCAAAATTCCGTCCGTCCGTCCGTCACAACTTTCGTCAAGCTTTTCTCTGCAATGGTGAATGATACAACTTGAAATTTCGTCAGAAGCTTTGTATAGTCATGCCATATTGTGGGATGTATTTTCAGACCTGTGAGGTTACTACTTCCTGTTTACCGACTTAGTCAATTTTTCAAAATTCTGTCCGTCCGTCACAACTCTTGTCAAGCTTTTCTCTGCAATGGTAAATGATACAAACTTGAAATTTCGTCAGAATCTTTGCATAGTCATGTCATATTGTGGGATGCATTTTCAGACCTGTTGGGCTACTACTTCCTGTTAACCGACTTAGTCAATTTTTCAAAATTCTGTCTGTCCGTCACAACTTTCGTCAAACTTTTCTCTGCCATGGTAAATGATTCAAACTTGACATCTTGTCAGAAGCTTTGTATAGTTGTTCCATATTGTGGGATACCCCTTGAGATCCCTCGGGATATTACTTCCTGTATAACAACTTAGTCAATTTTTCAACATTCCGTCCGTCCGTCTGTCACAACTTTCGTCAAGCTTTTCTCTTCACTGGTAAATGATGCAAACATGATATTTTGTCAGAAGCTTTGTATAGTCATGCCATATTGTGGGAAGCATTTTCAAATTTGTCAGGATAATACTTCCTGTTTATCAACTTAGTCAATTTTTATTATTCTTTCTGACCTACACAACTATCGTCAAGCTTTTCTCTGCGAAATTTTGTCAGAAGCTTTGTATAGGCCTGTCATATTTACTACATATCCCTTTATTTGCTCAAGTATTTGCAAATATTACTTCATTATAACTTTTCGAAGGATTTTGATATGTTGCAAAATAAAGAATTCATCAAAATTAAAATAGAATAGGTATCAAAAGTATGATTTTTAATCAGCAGTTTAAACTCAGTCTGTACAAATGACAAAAACAATTCAGTATTTTGAAAATTTTCAAGGAGTTTTTGATTTGCGAATTATAAAAACTCCTTCGAAAGGATACTATTATGTAAAATTTTCAAATCACTGAATTATTTTTGTAATTTTTAAAGCCGAGTTCAAACCGCAGCCTTAAAATTATTTTCATACTTATTTTTTGCTAAATTTTGTGATTTTTTTTATTTCGCAGCATATCAAACTCTTTCAAGAGGATATCAAGTACAATTTTCAAAACACTTTATTGTTTTTGTCATTTTTAAAGAGTAAGTTTTAACCGTTAACTTAAAATTTTACTTTTCATACCTCTGAAATGGTAAAATCCATGATATTTTAAACTTCGCGAACTATAAAACTCCTTCGAAAGGATATGATAAAGTTTTAAAACACTGAATTGTTTTGATCATTTTTAAGACTGAGTTTTTGTTATCTTAATTGCTGATTAAATAATTTATTGTTCATGATAATACAAATTTTATTCCAAATTTCAGGATTTTTTAATTATGAAACAGAGTACACATCAAATTATATGAAAATAAAAATCTTTGCTCTAGAGATTTGTTAAATTGAAAATTTTTTAAGCTAAGTCTAAAACGGCGATATTCACAACTTTAAACTGGTTAATGTGAATAAAGACAGCCAAGCCATCATGTGCGAATCTGATACCAATTTGCACCCTAAAAGTGCCACATGCACAACTCTATTTGATTATTAACTTATAATATCAAAATACATTTAATAAATTAAATTTACGAAATTTGAATAAAAAAAGAGAGAATAATAAGCGAAAAATAAAATAAACGATTTTGATTGGTTTAATTAAATTCTGAATACCGATTTCCGTTGCTAATTGGAAGAACGTTAAATATCAAATAGCGATTTCCGTTTCTCATTGGCTAAAACTATGAAAAGCGTTTTTTTTGTTTTAAACTCGAATTTCCGATACCGATCGGAAACTATGAGTTTTCGTCGGAAACCCCTTGTTTCCGTTCAATTTCAATCGCAAACTACGGTTTTCGGCGAAATACTATGTATACCGATCGGAAACCCCTAGTTAACGTACGGTATACCTTGTCTTTTGCACGAAAACCCCTAGTTATTGTTCGAAATACTAGGTATACCGCATTTTTGTTACTATCGCTTGCTATATTCTGCATATTCGCATTTCGACAACTAATGTCTCTTCTGTGCAGATAAACTCAAAATATACCGAAATACAAATGTATGTCTAAACTGATAGAGAGCAAATTACCAATAAGATCAAAATGGAAAGGCCAAATACGTTACAATATTCCAAGATTACTAACTTTATGGACTTCAAGGATTCCTTAAATGGAATTGAAAGCCGTCCAAATTAAATCAAAATAAAACGAAGTGTTTTTTCCAACAGTTTGGAAAAGTTCTAACAGAGGTTCCAATGTCCCCTTTATGTGTTATTAAATCGACTAAATGGACGATTTTAACCAAAACTTACACATCGGGGTAATTATGCATTGTATTAATGGAAAACAATTTTCTGAAAATTAAAATATATACAAAAATGACCAAATAAAAAAAAAATGGTCAGAGGGAGAAATTTGGTACACTGCAAATCATAATTTGGATACTTCGGCAGTCTACGGATATAATAAAGCCTAACCTGTTCACCTGTATGAATGCATTTGAGTACAGACAGGCATGGAGTCATTTTAAATGATCTTCAAACAGAATTCGTGCATTGAACTGCAACTTGATTTCTGGAAAAAGATACCACTTTTTGTCATGAAACTGGAAGGTGCAAACCTTTTTAACTTTTCATATAACGGCAACAATATGAAACATGTTTGAAATTTGACATCGAAATATCAGAATTATCTTATTCATTGTGCAATAAACAAAAACAATATCACATAAATACAGCTTCAAAACTAATTTTCATGTAAAAATAAAGGTGACGCGTAATTTTTTAACCAAAACATCTCACATAAATACAGCTTTTTTGGTATTTTGCAATTTAGGTATTTTTTGTATTTGGAACCATTGGGCCGATGCCACTGCTGGTGGATAATTAAACTTGTCTGACGTGAATTTTTTACCTTGCGTTTAATAGAAATTAACTGTTTTTTTATCAAAATTCTAACCACTTATAAAATACTTAGGCTTCATTCCGTGTATTGCACTCGGTGGATGTCCTTGGTTTTGGTTCTGGTCTCCTATTTCGATATTTGGTAATGAATACTTCTTTTTTTGACTAATTTTGGATTAGGGCTTTCCATATTATTTGATTCTAATGCTGCTGATGAGAGGTTACTCCTTAAAACACGTGTACAGCATAACGAAATTAACTGTTTTTTATACCTTTGAGTTGATGGTCTTCCAATCGTTTAGATTTTATCTGCACTGAAGAGATACAGTCTGTCGAAATGCACATATGCAGAAAATAAATTCACAGTAACTTCGGTATTTAGTTATTTGTTACCACTGGGTCGATGCCACTGCTGGTGGACTGTTAGTCCCCGAGGGTATTCACCAGCCCAGTAGTCAGTGCTTTGGTGCTGACCCGAAAGCCGATTCTATTTTGAACCTTACAATATCTAATTTTTTGTAAATTTTGTTGAAAACTAAGGAGTATCTCCCTCATGCAAAGCTCTGTCCTTAGCTGATTTTTGTTTTACATTTAGATCATATTGGTTATTTGTTCTCTATCAGTTTTTTTTAATACCTTTGAGTTGATGGTATTCTAAACACATAGATTTTATCTGCACTGAAGAGACATAGTTTGTCGAAATGCAAATACATAGTTAAAACAAGCAATGAAACAACCCTTTCATCGTTGTTCTTAATCTTGAAGCCACCATTAGAAATCTTAATCAATGTACGTTGCTTATAACTAATAGTAAGTTCAAGACAGCCCCTGGTACCGGTTTAGGCGTCATTTACTGCTAGATGTCGAATAACGCTGTATCTATGTCAATTTACTCCCGTGGAGGCGGGATTGGGAGAAAACAAAAAAAAAACTGGCAAAAAGTTCTACGATCTACAATCGTGCAGCAATGTAAAGGAATTTATTGTTATACCCCCGCTTTTTGACAAAGGCGGGGTAAATAGTATTCGTTGTATCCGTCCGTCCGTCCGTCCGTCTGTCAGTCCGTCCGTCCGTCTTTCCATTCGTCCGAAATTGTGTCCACAACTCCCAATAAATCAATGAATGGAATTTGATGAAACTTTCAGAGAATCTTTATAACATGATGCCATTTTGCACCTCCTATTTTAAATTTCGGTCTGATCAATTTCTTGGGTTTCAGATAGCCATACATGGACTTACCCATGTATTGTCATTATTAGGAGGGTACTGGTGAGC